>VMDO01016038.1:0-49124 GCA_007922755.1 Pedetes capensis
CCAGGGACATCATTGCTGATGTCAGGTGGATATTAGCTGAAAGCAGAGAATATCAAAAAGATGTCTATGTTTTATTGACTATGCAAAAGCATTTGATTGTGTGGATCATAACAAATTATGGATAACACTTCAGAAAATGGGAATACCAGAACACCTAATTGTGCTCATGAGAAATCTGTACATGAACCAGGAGGCAGTTGTTTGAATAGAACAAGGAAACACTGAGTGGTTTAAAGTTGAGAAAGGTGTGCACCAGCGCTGTATACTTTCACCCTATCTCTTCAATTTATACTCTGAGCAAATAATCCGAGAAGCTGGACTTTATGATGAAGAATGCGGCATCAAGATTGGAGGAAGACTCATTAACAACCTGCATTATGCAGATGACACAACTCTGCTTGCTGAAAGTGAAGAAGATTTACAACATTTACTGATGAAGATCAAAGATCATAGCCTTCAATATGGATTACGACTAAACATCAACAAAACAAAAATCCTTACAACTGGGTCAGCATAGAACTTCACAATAAATGGAGAAAAGATTGAGGTCGTCCAAGATTTTGTGTTGCTTGGCTCTATAATCAACACCCATGGAAGCAGCAGTCAAGAAATCAAAAGATGCATTTCTCTAGGAAAAGCTGTAGCAAAAGATCTCTTTAGAGTATTGAAAAGCAAAGATGTCACATTGTAGATGAAGGTGCTTCTGACTCATGCCATGGTATTTTCAGTCGCATCATATGGTTGTGAAAGCTGGACATTGAAAAAAGGAGACAGAAAAAGAATTGATGCTTTTGAATTGTGGTACTGGAGACATCTATTGAATATGCCATGGACTGCCAAAAGAACCAACAAATCTGTCCTAGAAGAAGTGCAACCAGAGTGCTCCTTGGAAGCAAGAATGGCCAGACTTCATCTTACATATTTCGGACATGTAGTCAGGAGAGATCAATCCCTGGAGAAGGACATCATGTTTGGGAGAGTGGCAGGTCAGTGCAAAAGAGGAAAACCCTCCACCAGATGGATTGACACAGTATCTGCAACAATGTGCTTAAACATAAATGAGATCATTTGCCTGGCACAGAATCGGCAAGTGTTTCGATCTGCTGTACATAGGGTCACTGTGAGTGGGACTCGACTCGCCGGCACCTAACAACAACAACAACAGCTCATATTCATCCAGTCAATGAGCAGGATTCTTTAGCCAAATTCAATTCATTTACCTTTGTTTGCATTTCAATGATCATTGCTTGGTTTTTCCTTATCATTTCCCAGTCTTGTAGTTTGTGTCCCGTGGGCTGGGTGACAGTGTAATGTCAAGGTTGCACTCCATGTTGGGTCCAGTCCCCGTGGATGTGTGCACAAAGTTCCATCCAAGTCTCTGAGATTCTGTCCGCCATCTGTGTGATGGCGAAATGGTGGAATGTCAACCCAGCTACTGTCTTCTGTGTAGATACTCTGGAGCCAGATCTGCACTTTCAATGTTCGTCCAGCTTCTTCCACTATCTCCCAATCTAAACTATCACTGTTCTAGCTAGTCAATGTGAGCTCAAACCGTTAATCAAGGCTTCCCTCTACTGCAGGACAGAAGTCATGTGCTATCTGTCCACCATCTTCACTTCTTCCCACTTAGTATGTTGTTGTGTACAGGTTTTAAATATGTTGCCTTTATTATGTTGACATATGTTTTCTATTCTTAGTTTCTTGGGTTTTTTTTTTATCATGAAGGGATGTTGAACTTTTCAAGGCCCTTTGTGCACCTTTTGAGGTGACCATGTGATTTCTGTCTCTGAGTCTGTTTATGTGCTGTATTATAATTATTAACTTATGTATATTGAGACTTCCTTGCATCTGTAGGGTGAAACCAACCTAATAAGAGTGTGTGATCTTTTTTTGTTATCTTTTTAATATGTTGTTGAGGTCTATTTGCAAGTATTGAATTAAGGATTTTTACATCTACATTCACTAGGGAATTTGGTGTATGATTTTTCCTTTTTGTGTATGTGTTCTGACCTTATTTGACATCAGGGTAATAGTGGCTTCACATAATGAATTTGGTAGTATTTTTTCCATTTCTATTTTATGGCACAGTTTGAAGACCATTGGTATTAATTCTTCTTTAAAGGTCTTGTAGAATTTGACAGTGAATACAGCTAGTCTTGGCCTTTTCTTTATTGTATGACCATTACTGCTTTAATCTCATTGCTCTTTATAGATTTGTTTAAGTTATTTATACCATCTTGATTTAATTTTGTTAGGTCATATGTGTTAAAAGAATTTGTCCATTACATCTAAGTTTTCCAGTTTTTTGGAATGTATGTTCTCAAAATGTTATCTAATTTTCTCTGGATGCCAATGGTAGCTGTTGTAATGTTCCTTTTTCATCTCTAATTTTATTAATTTGAGTCTTCTCTCTCTTTTTTGTTTGAGCTAAGAGTTTTTGTTTTTTAAATCTTGTTTATCCTTTCAAAGAACCATATCTTTGTTTCATTAGTTCTTTGTATTGTTCTTTTAGTCTCTTGTTTCATTATTTTCTGCCCTGAGCTTTGTTATTTCTTTCCATCTACTGATACTCATTTTTGATTGTGCTTGTTTTCTAAGACCTTGAGGTGCATCATTAGGTTATTTATTTTATTCATCTCTAATTTTTAAAGCACTAGTAGCCATAAACTTTCCTCTTTGAACTACCTTTCCTATATTCCAAAGGCTCTGGTAAGTTGTGTTCATTTTCATTCAATTCTAGGAAATTTTTAACTTCCTCCTGAATTTCTTCAAGGAATCACTAATCATTCAAGAGTGTATTTTTCAATCTCCATGTATTTACATAGTCTATTGTTTCTCTTGCTGTTGATTTCTAGCATTATTCCATTATGGCCTAGTCAGATACAAGAGAATTTTTTGATTTTTCTGTATTTGTGTTAAGACTTCATTTATGGTCTAATATGAAATCTATTTTAGAGCAAATTACACAGCGTACTGAGAAGTATGTGGATTCTATAGCTTTTGGATTAATAGTCTGTAGGTGTCTATTGGGGCTGGGATTTATCTCAGTTGGTAGAGTGCCACTCTGCAGTCTCTGAGGTCCTGGGTTCGATTCCCAGCACCACAAAAATGGGAGAAAGTCATGGCAATCCTCTCCCAAGGCAATCTTGAAACAATTAACCATTGAAAAGCTTGTGAGGGTTGTTATGAGTCAGACACAACTCAATGGCACCTAACAAAAACAACAACGTGTCTATTACCTCCATTTGATCTATTATTCTGTTTAACACTACAATTTCTTTGTTGATTTTTTTGTCTGGATATTCTAGTGATTGAAGTCATTCACTATTATTATTTCTCAGCATTTTGTCCCTTTATATCCAGTAGTGTTTGTTTTATGAAATTAGTATACCAAAGTTCAGTGCATTATGTATCTTCTTGGGGGGTTTCTCTTATATTAATATGTAGTGACCTTTAAGTCAGTGTCCTTTAATTAGAGTATTGATACCAACATTCAGAGTTATTATTGAAAAGAATGTATTAATTCTTGTCATTTTATTATTTTTGTAATATCTAATTCTTTCCTGTCTTCCACCATAGCATCCTAGCATCTAGTCCTGACTGATTGCAGAAGCTAAGCAGGGTTGGCCTGGTTAGTACTTGGATGGGAGACCCACTCCTGAAACAATACACCATTGAAAACCCTATGAATAGCAGAGAAGCACTGACAATAGTGCAGGTATGTCATAGTGTCAGGAGTGATTTGTTTTGTTGTACATAAGGTCGGCATGAGGGAGACCCAACTTGATGGCACCTAACAACAACAAATAACAATTCTTTTCTAATCCTCATTTGCGTATCTATTCTTGTAGTTAGTGAGATTGATTCTTTCCAGTATTGTCATGTTGTGCATGTCTTCATCTTCCACATATGGGATTTCTTTAAGTAACTTCCACAGTCCTAGCTCATGAGTTCCATTAGTGTGTGTTTATCATGGAAGGTCTTTATTTCTCCTTCATTTTGAAGGATAGGATTTCTGGACACATAGATATGGATTGGCAATAATTTTCTTTAAGGCTTAGATTATATCAATCCATGCGCTCTTAACTAGTAGAGTTTTTAATAGGGAAATCTGATGTTATTCTGATGCACTTGCCTTTATATGTGTCTTGGTACTGATCTCTTGAAGATTTCAATATTCTTTCTTTGTTCCTCATAGTTGGTGTTTTAACTGCAATATGACATGGGAATGTTATTTTCTGTTCATGCTTGTTTGAAATAAAAAATTCTTCTGTACATGGATGTTCATCTTGTACCCAAGATTTTGGAAATTTTCTATTATTTTGTGGAATATGTTCTTGTGACTTTAGCTTGTACCTCTTATCCTCCTATAATGCCCATGCTTCATAAGTTTGGTCTTTCAATGTTTGCAATAGGATCATCATTTCTATTTCTAGTCATTCTATTTTTTTATTACTGTCTGAATGTCCTTATTAATTAGGCTTATTTTTAAGCCGTGATATTGTCTTCCCATTGATCCAAGTCTATTGGTGAAGATTTTAACTGAGCTTTCCTCTTGACTTATTGAGCTTTTCATTCCCAAAATTTCAATTTGATTATTTTCAGACTCTCTCTTTGCATTCTGCATTGTCTTCCTAATATTCTTATCAGCAATCATTCTTATAATTATTCTTTTGAATTCTTTGTCCAGAAATTAATTCATTTCATTATTAGAATCAGTTGTTGTGGAACTATTGACTTTTGGAGGAGCAATATTGCCTTCTTTTTTCATATTTTTTTGTGTTTCTGTCTTGGGATTTGTGTTTCTGAGGCTATATTATTGGCTGCAAGTTTTAATATCCTTTATTCTTTCAGTGGAAGTATTTATCTACGTTGGGGAAGGAGGTTGGGGAAGGACTAGGTCTTCACAGGACTGAAGGTCACTTTTTCACAAGTGATGGAGGTGTTGTGTAGTAGCTAAACACCCAACCAAACATGTTTAAGGCATTGTGCCTGTTCCCCAGGTCCACTCAGTGAGAGCAAAAATGTACTGTAGTACCAACTACAATGTATAGAAAGACCAGCCATGGAAAAATAGTAATAAGCAATTTCAAAATTAACTCAACAACTGCAAAACATTAGCAGAAAAGGAGCAAAGATAAAAGTGAATGAACTTTAAAAATTAGTTAATAAGAATAGAAATGAAAAATAATAATAGAGAATAACGTTAGAAAAAGGAAAAATAGAAGAGAGGAAAAATAAGTAGAAAGGGAGAATGAGATAGTAGAAAAAAGTGATAAAGATCCAGCTAAAGATAAAATTAGGAAAAAAACCTCAGCAAATAAAACCAATGAATATAAAGAAAAATTTAAATATGGGAAAAGATGAGAAAGAAGAAGCAAGAAAAGAAGACTGATTTTATCGAAGAAAGAAAGGGAATAAAAATGAGAGAAGAGGTGAAATGAGAAGGAAAAATGGAGGATTAGAAATTAAATACTAAAATGTGGGTATGTGGTTACAAATCTAGCAATTGGAAGACTGTGCCAGATGGAACAAGTGTCCAGTGGTAATCAGAGCCCATTGTTATAACCTCTCTGAAGGAAGAAAATAGAACAGAACAAAAGAAGAAAAAGTTATTACATATTAAAAGAGGATGAAATGAGGGGCAAAGATAAAAGAAAAAGAGACAAGAAGAAGTAATATAAAATTGATATGTAAATATTTAAACCAATGAGTCTCATAATATACTCTCCCCAGAAAACAAATTAAAAAATACAGCATCCAAAATGAAAGTAGAAGATGAGAAGATAGTTTTCCTGTCCTCTAAGATGGTGAATTGTGTGGGCAGCATTGAAATAGCAAACTATGTGAGCTAGCTATACACTGCCTAGTGAGAGCAGTCTTTGATCTTCCTCTTCATTACTTTGTGGTCCTCATCTAGCAACCAGAGGGTTTGGTTAGTGGGCCGAGAACCAGTTGTAATTACTCTCAGCTGCCCTGTTCCTCTGCATAGAGTGGGGCAGACTGCAAACTTTGCCTTAACTAGATCAATCTCCAGTGCCTTCACATATCTGTTTATGGGGCAGAGAAGCCCAACAGCATTGCAATAATCCACACCAAGGAATGACAGCAGGGAATACTCTTGTGTTCCACCCTCCAGGTCTGTAATATTCCACAATTTCATTCTGGCATATAATCACTTGCAGTCCTCATTCCCCCATCCCAGAAATCTCATAGCTAGCTTCTCTAATTGATGTCACCAAATGGAAAGTGACCTTCACTTCTCCAGTGCTTCTGTTTTCCTACCATGTGAAGAGCTCAGTTTCTCTGACTCAAAGACTGTCCCCTCTGGCTAGACCAGTTCTCCAGTCCAATATTTCCTGGATCAGTGCATGACCCTTTCTGTGAGCTTCCAGGGACATAACAATGCAGTGGCCTTTGACTGCTAAAGATCCAGACTTAGGGAGTACTCAAAATGGCTTTCTAGCACTGCATGATGGCCAAGTGTTGGAGAAAGAGAGAACTTTAATACTGTTGGTGTGCTACCTGGACTCCAGGACCCCTGTCTGATTAGATTGCAATTCTGTTCAGTACTGAGACATTGTTAATTGCATTTTTCTGAGTCTCTTGTTCTTTCTGTAATCTTAGCTCCCATCCACTGCAATATGCCTCTGCATATTCTGTGTGCTGGAGTGCACTCTCTCTCCTTTTGTTCAACTCTCTATATTCAGCAGCAGCACTTACCATGTGTTTTGATTATACAATTTGTCTTCTACAAAGACTTACATTAAATGATTCACAATGTCTTCAAATTGCTTAACATCATTTGACCTAAGTTGGGAGAGCATACATTTATAATAATATGTATGCTGAAATGAGTTTAAAAGTCAAACGAATCACATCATTTCTGGGTTACGGCAGGATTGTTCTCTGGATTTCTTTCTTAGCCTTTTTGTTATTGATATATAAAAATGGTACTGATTTTTGTATGTTGATTTTATATCCTGGTATTTGCTGAAAGTGTTCATCAGATCTGAGGTTTTTTTTTTTTTTTTGATGGAGGCTTTTGGGACTTTTAGATATAAGATCACATTATCTGCCAACAGAAATAATTTGATTTCTTCCTTTCATATTTGGATCCCTTTTATTTCTTTCTCTTGCCTTTATTGCTATGTCTAAGATTTCAAGTATTATATTGAAAAGAATGGAGAGATTGGGCATCTTTTTCTCCATCCTGGTTTTAAAGGAAATGCTTTCACTTTTTTCCCATTTAGCATCATGTTGGCTTTAAGTTTGTTATATATAGCCTTGATTATGTTGAATCATGTTCCTTCTATTCTTAGGCTCCTTGGGACTTTTATCTGAAGGGACTTTTCACAGGACTTTTCTGCATCTACTGAGATGATCATATGACTTCTGTCAGAGCCTATTTATGTGCTATATTACATTTATTGATTTGGGTATGTTGAACCATCCTTGCATCCCTTTTATGAAAACAATCTGATCATGCATGGTGTATAATCTTTCTAATGTCTTGTTGAATTTGTTGTGCAAGTATTTCATTGAGAATTTTTGGATGTATGTTCATCTAGAGAATTGATCTATAATTATGTTGTTGTTATTGGTGTTGTGTCCTTATCTGGTTTTGGTATCAGGATGATGCTAGTGTCATAGATTGAGTTTGGTAGCATTAGTTCTCTTTCTATTTTACAAATTTGTTTGACAAGCATAGGTGTTAATTATTCTTTAATGGTCTGGCAGAATTTGGAAGTGAATCCATCATGTGTACTTATTAGGGAAAGTCTTTATTTCTCCATTAATTTTAAAAAGATACTGCTTTTTAGTAATCATGATTGATGGTTATTTGCTTT
Organism: Pedetes capensis; assembly: GCA_007922755.1. Taxonomy (NCBI): domain Eukaryota; kingdom Metazoa; phylum Chordata; class Mammalia; order Rodentia; family Pedetidae; genus Pedetes; species Pedetes capensis. The sequence continues at coordinate 7,851 of VMDO01016038.1, forward strand.
CAGGGCTTAAAATATATCATTCCATACTTTTATGGCTATTAGCATTGCTAATGAGAGGTCTATTGTCATTATGATTAATTTCCCTTGGTAAGTGAGTTGGCATTTTTCTCTCACAGCTTTTAAAATTATTTCTTTGATTTGTAGACTGAGCAGTTGAACTATAGTGTGATGTGGAGAAGTTCTTTTTGGTTATGCTCATTTGGGTTCTGAATGTCTCTTGTGCATGTGTTTCTATTTTTCTTCCCTTAGCTTTGGAAAGTTTTCTTCTATTATTTCATTGAATCAGATTTCTATGCCTTTATTTTCAGCTCTTTTATCTCACAGATTCTTAGATTCCAACTCTTCATCATGTCCAAGAGTTTTTCAACTTATGGTCATTCTCATTTGTTTTTCTTTGTTGGTGTCTGAATATGGTATTTCCTCAACCTTGTCTTCAATGCCTGATATTCTTTCTTCTATTTGATCTAGGCTGCTTATGTTACCTTCTGCTGTGTTTTCCATTTGATTTATCATGTTTTTCATTTTGAATATGTCCATGAATTTTTTTCATGGTCTCAATTCTCTTGCTGAATTTTTCATCTGTATTACTTACTTTTTAATGTACTACCTTAGGTGACTTCCTTAGTTCATTTCTCTGTTTATTTGTATCTTCTTTGAGGTCATTAATCATTTTTTGAAAACTACTTAATTTGCATACAATAAAATGCATTTCATTATCAGGATTTTCACACAATTTTATTAGATACTTTGCAGTTTTACTACCTTTAATTATACTCCTATGCTGCTACACTTCCTTTTCCCATTAATACCATCCCTTTTCCAGAGAAGTCTCTTTGTGTTTTCCAATTATATATACATATTTTTTTTCTTTAAGGGAAATCTAATTTCCACACATGAGCGAAAACACGTGGTATTTCTCTTTCTGAGTCTTGCTTATTTCTCTTAAAATTGTGATTGCCAGTTCCATCCGTTTTCCTGAAAATGACATAATTTCATTTTTCTTGATGGCCAAATAATGTTCCATTGTTATACATACCATATTTTAATAGTCCATTCAACTGTTGATGGACATCTGGGTTGATTTCACATCTTTGCAAGTATGGGCAGTGTTGCAATGAACATAGAATTCAGTTGTCTTTATAGTATGATGACTTAGATTTCTTTGGGGATATATACCCAGGAGTGATATAGTTGGATAATATGGTAGATGTATTTTTACTTTTGTGAAGAATCTCCATTCTGATTCCCAGAGAGGATGTACTAGTTTACAGTCTTACCAGCAGTGTAAGAGTTCCCTTCCCCCTGCATTCTTTCTATGAATTGTTATTTGTTCTGTTGATGCCAGTCATTCTGACTATGGTGTGCTGGAATCCCAGTGTAGCTTCAATTTGTATTCCCTAACAGCTAAAGATGTCGAACACTTTTTATATGTTTATTGGTCATTTGTATTTCTTCTTTTGGGAATTGTCTGTTGAGTTTCATTGCCCACTTATTGTTTGGATTATTATTTTTTGGTATTTAATTTTTGAGTTAAGTTTCTGTCAGATATATAGTTCGCAACATTTTTCTCCTATTCTCTGTGCTTTCCCTTTACTCCATTGATTTATTCCTTTGTTGTGCAAAGCTTTTTAATTTTATGTAATCCCATTTGTGAATTCATTGTACTATTTCTTGGGTAAGTAGAGTCCTTCTAAGAAGTACTTGCCTGTGCCTATGTGTTGAAGTGTGTTTCCTACATTTTCTTCTTAGTTGTTTTGACTTTTCAGTTTTATATTAGTATTTTTGAATTGGTTTTTGTACTGAGTGAGAGATATGGATCTAGTTTCATTCTTCTACATGTGCACATCCAAGTTTCCTAGCACCACTTGTTGAAGAGACTATCTTTTCTCCAATGTATATTTTTGGCCCATTTGTCAAAGATCAGGTGGCTGTGGTGGTGTGGATTTATTTCTACATATTTGATTGTATTCCATTGAACACCATGCCTGTTTTGTGCCAATGCCAAGCTGTTTTTGTTATTATCACCCTGTAATATAAGTATATGTCAGGTATTGTGATGCCTACAGCATTGTTTGTTCTGCTTAGGATTGCTATGGCTATTCAAGGTCTTTTGTGCTTCCATATGAATGTTATGACTGTTTTTTCTCTTTCTATGGGGTATATCATTGGAATTTTGATGGGAATTGCATTGAATTTGTAGATCACGTTTTGGTAGTTTAGCCATTTTTATAATATTAATTCTTCCAATCTATGAGCAAGAGAGAACTTTCCATAATCTAGTGTCTTCAGTTTATTTATTTAGTGTTTCAAAGTTTTCATCAAGAGGTCTTTTTTCCTTTCTTAGATTTATTCATGGATATTTTATTTTTTGAAGCTATTATGAATGAGACTGTTGTTTGGATTTCTTTCTCATCATAGTCATTATTAGTATATAGGAATCCTACTTCTTTTTGAACATTTATTTTGCATTTTGCTTCTTTGCTGAAGGTACTTATCAGATCTAATAGTTTTCTGGTGGAGTCTTTAGGATATTTTAGATATAGGATCTTGTCACTTGAACATGAGGATAATTTGACTTCTTTGTTTGTCCCAGCTGTATTCCTTTTATTCCTTTCTCTTCCTATTGTCCTGGATAAAACTTTAATCACTATATTTAATATGATTGGGGAGTTAGACACACTTATCTCAGTCCTGATTTTAGTAGGAATGCTTTCATATTTTCCCTACTTAGTATAATGTTGATTATGTATTTTCATGATAATGAGTTATATTCTTTCTATTCCGAGTTCAATGGAGGCCAATTATTACTTAACCAATGAGTATAGAAAAGAAAATGGTAAGAACAGTGCAGACTAAGCTATAAAGTTAAAATTCACTTATGGTAAAAGTAAAAATAATACATGGAGGAAAGCAAAGGAGGAGGAAGTAAGAGGAGAAAAAGAAAAAAGCAAGACTGAATAGCAGAAAGGGAAAAGAAGGGGATGAATGGGAGAATGTTTAGGAAGTATGTGAGAAAATGGCAGGCAATAGTAGAAATATGATTGCATAGTATAGAAATAATACATATAAAAAACTATGAAAATGAGAGTAATAAAAATAAAAACAAAATATTTTTCTTTAAAGTTGTTTAAATAATACAATTCATACTAAAAATACAGTAATTAAATGTTAGGATAACAAAAGGCAAAAAATTAAAATTAATAAAAATGAGAAAGAACTAATTACTGGGACAGTTTTTGTGTCTTATCTAGTATTAAAGGTCTGCCAAGTGGAGATGGTGGTCTGTTTAAGTTGCCATCTCTGAAGATTGGAAGAAGCAAAAAGAGCACTAAGGTCTAAAAGCACAGAGACCTTTCAGATTTTACTTCTTTCTCACATATTTCCATGAACACCTTGTAACATAGAGGGTTTGGAATTTGAGTGCCTGTGGAATGGAGGAGGCTTGTGGGATCAAGTGCCCACTGGACCTGAGTGTCAGTGATCTCAGTCTCACAGAAAACTCCTGAGCTGAGGGGAAGTTTGGTGGCAGAAAGCCTGCCTTGAAGGATGAGCAGTCTCCTGATTCACTGGATATGGTACTCTTACAGTCTGGGCCTTGTGTTGCTCACACTTCCCAGCAGGTTCATGTCAACCCACCACAACTACCACTACCACCACCACCACCACCATGCATATCTCTCAAGACTGTGGCTGTGTGTCTCCTGGTTCCATGTTTTGTGATCATTCCTTTATATCATTCCCTTGAGTAGTTCAGTTTCAGACAATAGGCTCCCTCTGAAGGGGCTGCCATACTATAGTGCTAAAATTGACATCTTCTCCTACACTTTTCTTTCATACTGGAGGGCTCACTGTTACCTCCGATCCATGAGCTAGATTAAAGGCTTGTGAGAGCTTCAGGGTTGTCCTGTGGATAGGCTTGCCAGGTTCTTTTCACTAGGGCCAGGGTGCTTACCTTGTTAGAGAGGTTAGGCTCCCCATTTCCATACTAAGGTTAGAGTCACATGGGCTGTTTTCTTCTTTCTACTACAATATCGTTCTTTTTCTGTGTGTACTTTGGTTGTCCTAACATTCATATTGTGTTTTTTGATGCACTTACTCTCTTTCTCTATTTGAATTAGAGTCTCTTTTTTGCTATTATGGCATTTTTCATTCATGGAGTAAGGTATAGGCTGCTTTATTCCTCCACCTTCAGGTGGTGACCCAGGGTCCTTTTAAAACCAAATTATTAGTTCGTTTTTCCTGCAAATCTCCTAATGTATTTGATAAATGAATCCATTAACAGGTGAATAATTGGCACATATTTTCTCCCATTCTGTCAGTTGTCTGTTCCCTATGTTGTTCTCTTTGTTGTTCCAAAACATCTTAGTTTGATATAATCCCATTTGTCTATTAGTGCATTTGTTGCCTGTCCTACTGGACCATATCCAAAAATATCTTTGCCCGGACAATACCTGAAGAGTTGCTTTTATACTTTCTTCTATTAGTGCATAATTTTGAGTTTACATTTTATGTCTTTGATCCATTTTTATTTGTTTTCTATATATGGTAAAAGATAGCAACCTTGTTTCTTCTTTTATACAAGGATATCCAGTTTCCCCAACACCATTTTTTGAAGAAACTTTTCTTTCTCCAATGTGTGTTCTTTATGCCTCTGTCAAACATAAGTTGTTTATAAATAGGTGGATTTGATTCTCTGTTTTCTATTCTGTTTGGTCAGTGTGTCTGTATGACAGTGCATCCTCTTTTGATTATGGAGGTCTGTAGTGTGTTTTTAAGTCAGCTGTTTTAATATCTCCAGCTCTGTTCTCTTTGCTCAATGTAACTTTGACTATTAAGCATCTTCTGTGGCTGCATAGAAATTTTAGGAGTTCTTGTTCTATTCCTGCTAAGAATGTCATTGGTGTTTTGGTTGGAATTGCGTTGAATATATTGATTGATTTGAGTAGTATGTCTTTTTAACAATATCGATTCTTCCAATCTCTAAATATGTGATATTCTTCCATTTTTATTTCCACTTCAATATTTTCCATGAGGGTTTTGTAATTGTCACTGTGGAGATTATTCACTTTCTTAGTTAAATTTATTCTCAGTTATCGTATTATTTTTTTCTAGGTATTGTCAAAGGGATTGCTTTCTTGATTTCTCTCCCAGGAAGTTTATTATTAATGTATAAAAAAGCTACTGATTATTATATGTTGATTTTTTACCCTGCAACCTTACTTGACTCATTTATCAGTTCTAAGTGTTTATAGCAGGATACCTTAGGCTTTTCTTCATATAAAATGTTATCATCAGCAATCAGGAATAATTTTAGCATGTTTTTTCCATTTGCATGCCTTTTATTTCTTTCTTTCATTTCTCTTGCTATGACTTTCAGACCTATGTTGATTAACAATGATGAAAGTTTATACCTTTTTCTTGTTCCTGATTTTGGAGGAAACAATATAAACTTCTCACTCAGTATGACCTTCACTGTGGGTTTGTCAAACCTAGCACTTATTGTGTTGAGGTGGATTCCTTCTCTATATAATTTGTTGTGGGGTTTCATCTGTATCTAATATGTTGAATTTTATTAAATGCTTTTTCTGCACTTATTTAGATGATCATGTGTTTTTTGTCCTTCATTTTGTTGATGTGATGTATTACATTTAGTCATGTGCATGTGCTCATGCATCCTTGCATGCCTGGGATAGAGTCCATTTGATTATGGTGCTGTTGTACTTGGTTTGTTAGTATTTTGTTGAGAGTTACTGCATCTATGTTCATGAGAGATATTGGTCTGTATTTCATTGTTTTTGTTGTGCCCTTATGTGCTTTTGTTACTAGGGTAATTCTACTATCATAGAATGAGTTTGGAAGGGTTTGCTCCATATGATCCATTGAAATAGTATGAGAAGAGTTGGCATCAGTTCTTTAAAAGTTTAGTAAATTCAGCAGAGAGGTCATCTAGTCTTGGTCTTTTTATTTGCTGGGAGTTTCTTAAATTACTGATGCAATTTCATTTATTTTTATTGATCTGTTCAGGCTGCTTATATTCTTGTGATTCCATTTTGGTCAGTTATATGTATGCAGAAATTTACCCATTCATTCTAGATTTTCCACTTATTGGCAATAGTTGTTCATATTAGTCCTTAATGATTCTTTGGTTGCCTGTGGTATCAGTTGTAATGCCTCCTTTTTTTCAACTATGATTTTACTTATTTGAGTTTCCTCTCTTTTTATTGATTATATTTAACAGTTTTATTGATAAATAATTTATATAACTTGAAAATTACAGATTTTCCACTCAATGATTTCTGGCATATATTAGTTTTTTAAATTTAGTAAAATATATAAAATATAAAATGTGATAATTTGGTAAATGTGACATGTATGATTTATTGTGTTTTACATATAACAAATTCAAAAAAATTTTCATCACTTAATGTCACTTAATGCCAATTAAAGTCACAAACATTGTTGCAATTCATTATAACATCAGAAGAAACCTCATACAGAACTGACATGGAGCAGAAAAAGAAAAATCCCTGTGGAGGGTGCAGTGGTTTTTGGCAATCAGGGGTCAGGTAGACAATCAGAGATTCAGGCAGGTGGGACAAAAGTAGATAGACAAACAGTTAGGGAGGCTGGAGGAAGGTGTGAGAGAGAAAGGCAGACTGGCAGGAAGACAGGAAGTATGATGGCAACCAGGAGGGAAGAAGGACAACTGGGTAATAAGAAAGCATCATGTGGTCAGATGGGCTGAGGAAAAGGGCAGGTGACAGGAAGACAAGAGAGCAGGCAGCAGGCCAACAGATCCTGTCTTTGTCCCCAGCAGGATTACTGGAGCTTCTTGAGATGCAGGTGGATCCCATTCTTGGACTTCAAGATAAGTCGAAATATAGGGATGGGGATGCGGGTGGGATCTGGCAGAAGCTCAAAGCGGAGCAGGGTCAGGGCCACAGCCACCTTCATCTCATTCATGGCAAATACTTTCCCGATGCAGTTCCTGGACCAGGTGGGATTGTAAAATGAGAAGTAGCCTCAGGCCCTGTTCTGAGTAGGGCAGGCATTGCCACTGAGCCCTAGCCCCAAGCTGGGCATTCAGAGTCTCTCTTATGGGTCCAGCCTGACTCATTTTCTTCAGGTCATACACATACAACTAAATGCCTGGCCTTGGTTTGTGCTCTCTTAACTTTTGACAAGGCCTTCCCCTCCTCAAGGGATAGCCTTGACTCTAATTCTGTTCTGAGAAGTGTGGTATCTCTGTTAGGACAAAGATAGCCCTCCAAGTGACAGAATCTATTACAATTTATCAATTTTGAGTTAGCCAGTTTTAGTTCATTCCATCCCCTAAGATTTTCTACCTAGTTTGTACCATTGTCCAGTTTGGTACCAGTTTGGGTACCATTGGTCAGGGCTACATGAGGAAGGGATCTCCATCAATGGGGACAAAGAATCTATGATGCTGAGAGGGGAGCCAAATAGTGCAGAAGTTCCTGGAAGGGGCAGACTTGGGGATCCTCAAGCCTTAGTCTGGTCTGCCTTCCACTCCGTGGTCAGGCTCCCAATTCCCCCCTTTTCTGCCTCAGTCTACCAGCACCTGAAGCTTGCTAATTCTGCCTCATAAATGTCCCCACTTGCCAACTTTAGTCCTTTCTACTACACTTCTCTTGTCTTTGTGACACTCTTCCACCCTAGTGACACTCTCATGTCCTCAAGTAGTATAATGTCCTGGTGTCTCACACACATCCACACCTTCCATGGGATGCTGCCTCCCACCTCTTACCTTCCCAGCCCCACTTGCTACCTCAGCTCATGTTGTAGATGTCACTGAAAATACCCTCCTTCCACCTGCACAGCCTCAAGGCTCAGGCCAGTGACCAGCTGATCCTCACCCTTCTGCTGCCTGACCCTCTCCCTCCTAGGCTCCCTAGGCACCATCAATGCTTTATTGAAGGAGCCTCCTCAGTCAGGGCCCAGGATAGGGACATGGAACATTTCACAAACTACTCAGTGAGTGAGGAGTAAGAGAAAGAATGAAGGAAGCAATGGTTTCTGTTCTGTATAGGTGTATGATTCTAGTCTTTCTAGTCCTGTCACAAAACCAGGTATAGAATCCTGTATCTCTGTTTTCCTGTCTTCATGCTTGGCACAGGGCATCACACTTTCAAATACATTTATACTTATACTAAGTTAATTGAACTCTAAAATAAAATAAAGTAAAATTCAATGGAATAAGCAGAGGATAAATATTTGTAGTTAGGAATTGAACTGTCTAAGACTCCCCTAGCCTACAATGACTAGGTTAAGATTTATCACAAAGTTCTAAAAGGAAGTGCATATCCCTGAGGTAAGTTTTATCCTTAAAATATGCCTTCTAGAAAAAGAACATGCTTAAAGACTGTTCTGGGAAAGTTTGTCTTGATATTGTAGAATTCACAAAATTATTGGCACAGAAAAATCTTTCTCTTTATTACTTACTAGCTTCACAACAATCCAAATTCCACAGGAAGACACCTTTGTGGATTTTCACAGCAGGCCTTTTACAGCATGCTTGTCCAGCTCAGGAGCTATTTCAGGTGTATTTGTTATTGTACACACCAGTACTAGCTATGTATCATAACAAAATCATCAGTTTTCTCTCAAGAGACTGTTTAGTGCCCTCATTCTTATGTTTTTCCACCATTGAACTAAGTGGTCCATGGCACTATGGTGTAAGATCCATCTCCACATGCAGAATTTTGCCAATTGGCCAAATAGACACAGACTGTGAAAATTAAAATGTGGTAAAAATTTTGTTGGGCCAGAAGTCAGAAATGTGCAAAGCAACCCTCATAGGTATCCATCCTTCTACATTGGGCTACATACTTTTACATACATGGGTTCAACAATAGGAAGGCCTCTTTGACTCTAAAAATATGAAAATATTTCCATGATTCATTGCAGAGGACAATGGGTAAATTAGATAGAAAAGTTGCTGAGCTGTATTGAGAATGTGAGAAAAGAGAGAAAGCCAACCTGTAAGATACCTGATATTTGAGGATAAAAAACAGTTGAGGCTGGGTTTACACTAGGAAACATAATTCTGAATATTGGTAGTACAGAAATTGAGAAATGACAAAATACACTGATGTTGGAAACACATACTGACACCGACTTTTTTCTGGTTGTTTGAAAGACAGTGGGTCAGGGTCTCCAGGTATATCCTTAAATACCACTTTCCTGTGGGCACAGAGAAACCCACAAGATGCATAATACCCCAAAACTTCAACCAACACAGATCTGAATAGGCCACACAGGGCCCTAGGGGATCACAAATTTTGGGTAGGTGCCCAGAGACTCCCCTTGTCTCCTGCTCATTACCACACTGGGGATGCCTCACCTTGATCCTCCTGAGAAGGGCAGGAATGAGTGGCTGTGTCTGGAAGAACCCATTGCAAACCGGGAAGGGTCAAACACCTGTAGAGAGAGCACCATGGCCAGGATAGGTAGAGGTCAAGCCCCTGCTTCCGACTCATGAGGGACCAGATGTGCAAAGGTAGGATTGGGAAGAGGTCCTGAGAGATCTTCCCTTCCCCTCCTCTCTTCCCAGCACCCTCATTACCTCTGGGTTTGGCCACACCTTTGGGTTATGGTGTAGGGCGTAAATGGAGAGCAAGACTGTGATACCTATATGGCAGGTAGGTGACAGGGAATAACAGTTATTCCAATAGTGTAAGTCTCTGGTCCCTCACACAGCAGGGGATATGCATGCTGAAATTGCCTGAATTTCTTAAATCATAACTTTCAGAAGAATGATACTGAGGGTGGGTTTGGCATAGTACCTAGTACAGGTCAGGTGCCAAAAACCATGAGCCTATGAAGAAAGAATGTACTGGAAATTCACTGCTATATTAAGTGAAGTGACAATTCACATTCATGAAGTATTTTCCATGACCCTTTAGAGAATAATCAATAACTCACTCAATACGAACAAGCACCCCCTGATAACAGACTGTTTTATATTCAATTTTCAGAAAAATTTCTGGAGTCTCGACAGAGTTAATTGTCCTTCCTACATTCACACATCAACTTTGATGTGGCAAAGGTGGGATCAAACCCACTTGTGAATGAGGAAACAGGTGTTTCCCTACTGTAGCTTGGGTCTCAGATCTTATTATTAGCTGCTCTCTTCTACCAATCTGAGAGTTCCTCAGGAACTGTACCACATTTCACCCATGATATGATCTCCCTCATTTGCCTTCATTTATGGAATGACACATATCTTCGCAGTCCCTTTCTTATTCTCTCTCCACTCTGAATATGTCAAGTAATGGGAATTTGGGGGCTAGTGTCTGGAAACTGATAGTTAGTTGTTGTTGCTAGGTGCTCTTGGGTCAGGTCTAACTCCTAGCCACTATCATAGGGTTTTCAGTGGCTGATTGATTGTTTCAGGATTGCTTCTGGAGTGGATTGCCATGTCCTTCTCCCAATTTTGCAGGCTGGGGATTGAACCCAGGGCCTCAGAAAATGTAGAGCAGCTCTCTACCAACTGAACTAAACCTGAGGCCCATTTAGTTAGAGGTTGATATTTATTTATTGACATTTTGCTAAAATCCAGCTCTTTGTCAAGCACTTCAATACATAAACAATTCACTGGTGAGGATTGGGAGACTAATGAAATTAGAAGTGCTGAAACACACATGGATTTCCCATCCTCCCTTGTCCATGCTGAGTGCTCAGATAAGTGAGTCTGAGAAGCTCATACCTTTGGGTAGGGAGCGCCCATCAGGGAAGGTGATAGGTTTGCTGAGCTCTCTGCTAACACTTGGTACTGGGGGATAAAGCCGTAGGGCCTCCTTGATGCACATGGTGGTATAGGGCATCTGGTCCAGGAGATCCCTGAAACAAAGCCCAATCTGAAGGGTAGGCAGAGCCTGGGAAGACCAGTGGTTTCCCTTACTAGAAAGGCAAGGTTCTCCCACAGCTTGAGTTCTCACTCACCAGGTGATGGATGCTCCATCCACCAGGAGGCTCTGGACCTCCTCCCTGCATCTCTGCTGGTGCTCAGGGTGCATGGCCAGAGCATAGAAGATCCAGGAGATGCCACTGGCTGTGGTGTCGTGGCCCTCAAACATGAATGTGTCCACCTCAGCACGTAGTTCTTTGTCAGACAAGCTGTTCCCATTCTCCTGGGAGACGTGACTGAAGTCAGAGGAGCAATTGTTCTTTACTCTGGGCTTCTGGATAAAGCCTCAGGCTTCTGCTCTATACTCACTGTGGCAAACAGGAGGATGTCCAGGAAATCCAAGCGCTTCTTTCCTCTGACCTTCTCCAGCTCTCCTTTGTCCTGCAGCTGAGCCTTCCTCAGCTTGATCACTCGGTCTGTCTCAGGAAGCAGTTACCAGGCACCAATGAGAGCTACAGTGAACTGAGTTGGCCCCCATTCCCCCATGCACCCCAATCTATTTGCCCTGTAGTACTAAGGATGTGTGTGGGGATGGCTGTGTGGGTCAAGGTTGAGAGTCCAGCACATCTGTTACCAGTCAGGCCTCCCTGGACATAGTCAGTGGAGCTCCTGTTGAAAGTTGCTGTGATGGGTTTCAGTTATCACCAATGTGATGCCACAGTAACTCCTGCACATCACATGACTCCCTAATATCTTAGCTCCCTTGCACTAGGGAAGTATCCAGCTTGAGTGAGTCCATGGTCCTGAAGGGGCACCAGGGGCCTGGCTCTAAGTGAGGGGTCATGGTCAGCTCCTTTGTCCTTTGCCTGGTGAAAGAGAAGAGAAGGGAGGACAAGGCAGAACCTGTGTGCTCATGGGCAAGCTGGCAGGCTTGGTGGAACACACGGCCATCAGAGGTCAGCCTGTAGATGGTGTCATTCTGGTGAAAGACATTTCTCACCCGGGAAAAGACAAGGGTGTTCAGGTCCCCAACTGCCTTGATGTAAGTCTGGGAGTTCCTGCAGAAGAGTGAAGGGAACATAATGGAGAGGAGGAAGTGTGTCCCAGAGGCAGAGCTGTGCTTCCCTGGGTTGTGGAGACAGGCAAATCTGTGGCACATCTTACTTCTGCCTCACAACCCTCAGGCCCTGTGTCTTCAGGAGATGCCATGGCCAACCAGGCTTCTGCCTGTGCTAGGAATCAAGGCGGGTGGGTTATGGCTGGGGCATATTTGGGTCTGCTCTGGAATTAGAGCATGGCCTGGGGCTGCTCAGAGCTTGCTTAGTGAGGATGTGTGCAGCCAAGCTGCCCCATTTGTCCCTTAGGTGAGTCCACACCACATGGTAAGACCAAGGTCCCTGACACTGAAGAGGTGTCACTGACCTGTCTAGCTGAACACTACCCTGGTGGCTGAAGGCGCACTTCATGATGGTGTTCAGGGTCATCAAGGAGACGTGCTGAAAGATCTCCAGAGGATTGTCCTGGCCCATTAGCTGCTCCCATTTGTCCTGTGGTGGGAGGGCAGCATTGACATTCTCTCCTTGTTTCCTCAAGAGGCCTGTGCTAATTAGACTAGGCTCCTTCCCTGCACCTCCAGATTCCCTGTTTAGGGTCCCTGAGTCAGATGCCTTCTATTATATTAAGAGGTGAACGAAATATTTTTCATCTGATGCCTGTTTCAAACAAACTCCTATTACAAAATTGAACTTGGCCTAATGTCTGACTAGATCTTGAATTTTGAATATCATTTATGACCTTCCAGTTGATGAAATGGTCTCCAGGGCATCCTCCAACTAGGAGAGATTATTTAAATTTTAAAACTACAGGAATTCCAAATATAAGAAAAAATATTTCAAAGAAAGTAAAGGTTATGGGCCTACATAAACACTCCTAATTGGGAACTTCCTGACACAAATTACTTTTTATTCTTCAAAGGTTTATTTAGCACTTTGATGTTAGAAATCAAGAGTCTGATGAGGTGTTATGGTGTAGCAGGTTTGGCTATGATAACATGAATCTGATGTCCATTTCACTGCATGGGTCACTCGAGTCCATGCAGAAGCCTTATACTCGAAGCCAGAGCCTGATTGAGTGACATCCTGAGTAGACTCCCTGCCACTTAAGCTGCCATTGTCCAGGCCAGCCAGGGATAGGCATTTCTGCTGTCTGGAGGGATTGACTACTCTTCAAGATCATTGTGGTAAAGTCTTGGTAATATATCTACCATGATGCTCTCTGCCTTGGATGATGAGCAATTTGGCTATTTCTTGCTATCTGCATTCTCTCAGTCCAAAGGATTTTCATGAGCCTAATTTGACAGTAGGGCTGGGATTTAGCTCAGTTGGTAGAGCGCCGCTCTGCAGTCTCTGAGGTCCCGAGTTTGATTCCCAGCACCGCAAAAATGGGAGAAGGACATGGCAACCCCCTCCCAAGGCAATTCCGAAACAATCTGCCATTGAAAACCCTATGAGGGTCACTATGAGTCGGACATGACTCAAGAGTACCTAACAACAACAACAATTTGACAGTAATGGCTTGAAAGTAATAGCTTATTGCATGTGACTGCTTTTGATGGCTTCTCTATCACAGTGTAGAATCTAAGTGCATGTATGAGCAAATGAATAGGAGAGAGAGAGAGAGAGAGAGAGAGAGAGAGAGAGAGTGGCTCACCAGCATCACTTGCACAGAGTCTGCCATGATTTCCACGTAGGGCTTCAGGATGTCATAGTGGAAGGCTGGGGTCAACATCCGCCGGTGCTGGAACCACGTCTGCCCATTCAACAGGAGCAAACCAAAGCCTGAGCCAGAGATGGTTGTGTGCATGACACAGTGGGTAATGGGATCAGAGGGAAGATGGGTTAATTTGGAAGGGACAGATGATGGGAGTCCTGGGGAAAGAAAACTAGGGAGACAGGCAAAAACAGTAAGGATTGACACTTTTCAAAAATATGAGTAACCCAGTTGGGCTGAGAAGTGATAGCTGTGAGATAAAGGTTTAAAGTAGTGAGAGAAGAACATTCAGTGACCTAAATAAACATTGTATGGAAAATTTGGGGGATGACTAGGAAGGGATATGAAAGGAGCTGAGCCTAAGGAGCTTCACATCAGCATGAGGAAGAAGTGAGGGTCTTGTCAGAAGAAGAAAAATGATGCTACATTTAGGTATTGGTGTTGACTGTAATGCCCCAGAGAAATGAAGTGATAGTATTTGACAAATCTATGAAAAAAGTGACCACAATTACAGTTCAGGTGATATACATACCAATCCAGGGAGCCAGAAATCTGTAGGAACTAGGAGATTTGGGGTCTGAAAAGAAAGTGAGGGCATTAATGTGAAACAATGAAAAATAATGCAGACCTGAGACAACTGTGGTTCAGATAAGAGGTGGCCATGAGGTCTTAATAACTGTCAGTTGGCAGTTTGTCCCATGTCACCTCTCTTTACTCCTCATCCCTTCTATCTTCATTTATACAGTCAGTTAGGTTCAGGAAAGGAGGCTATGTGTACCAGAATCTTAATGCCCCTGGGCCTGGGATGGTGAATTGCCTGGAATATAGGCAATGTCCTCAATGCCAAATAAGACAGAGTCTTGTGGTTTTTCTATTGTGGATGGTGGCTTAGTTATCCGTGACCCAGGCTAGGAAACAATAAGAGGTTTCAAGCACAAGTCATGGTGGATGTGAAGTTTATTTTTCCAATATAATGTGGTATATATAAATAATCATCTTTAGTTTTAAAAAGAGAGAAAAGGACAAAGAACTTGAACCTCCCCCAGTTTTAATGTTAAAGTACTTATTACTAAGTACTAAGCACTAAATGGGCTGGGATTTAGCTCAGTTGGTAGAGCGCTGTGCTGCAGTCTCTGAGGTCCCGAGTTCAATTCCCGCACCGCAAAAATGGGAGAAGGGCCTGGCAATCCACTCCCAAGGCAATCCCGAAATAGTCAGCCATTGAAAACCCTATGAGGGTCGCTATGAGTGAGATACTGCCTCGACGGCACCTAACAGCGACAACAACAACAAGCACTAAATAAATATCATTGGCCAGGTGCTAGGTTTTGGCCAGGGAGAATGGTAGGTAGAGTGTTTAGACATTGATGGCTGAATTGCCATTTCTTTCTGGGATTTCACAGACCAGGACACATACACAGGAGGGTAGATCTGGTCCACATGGGATGGGGTATCACTCTCACCTGATCTCCCCAGAATCACCTTCATGTAGTCAGGGTCATACACGACCATGCGCACTTTGCTCCCCCAGAGCCAACGTGGGCAGGCACTCGGGAATTTCTCTATCCATGTCAGAAGCTCTTCCCGCTCCTGGTCCCTTTGGATCTGACATCAGTAGAAAGATGAACCATTAAAACATCATATTTATTTTAGTGTTGTAACTAGAGAAAAGGGCAGGGAGACCACAGGGACATAGTCTGGACATTTTGGCAATAGTCCAGAATTTGGAGCAGTTTGCAGATCTACCTGTGTTGTCCTGCAGACATTTGCTCTCTCCCAGGACCTGCCCTGTGGCCCTGTTGAATGGAACTGTGAGGAGCAGCTGAGGAGCTGGAGAAGCTGGAGCCTGAGAGGAGCTGTGGGCAACAGAGCCTCAGCTCTTCCTATGAGCTCCATGTTCTCCCTCTCCTTTTAAGTGCAGTCAGTGCTCAGTCCTTTGCCTCGTGCCTCTCCAAGCAGCCATGTACCTAGTTCTGGGCCTCCCCACAGGGCTGGCAGTGCAGGAGTTTGGCACTGCCCTCTCTGTCCCCCAGCCTGCTCCTTTCCCTCCATCTTTAGTGACTCCACACACCTGTGGCAGGATCTGTGTGGGGCACCAGGGTATGCAGGGTGCTTGGCTCCAAAGATCTCATTGTTCAGGGAGTGTGTGAGGAGAGCCCAGAGATCAAGAGACTCTGGTTGACTGGGGCAACTGTAACATCAGTCCTCATCACCTGCAGGACACTTTGCAGCCATGTCTCTCACCTGAGTCAATGGCCTTCAGGGTTTTCTACTGTAAAGCAGAAATTCCCTCAATCTTAGGCAAACCTAGCATGTTTGTCCCTCCACGTGATATCATCCATCCTGTACTGTCAGAGTGAACACTTTTCCTGGCACCTCCTAGATTCAAGTCTATTGTCACTGCACACAGTGAACACCAAAGGGTAAAATTCCATCACATTTCTGATTGTGTTCCCATGCAAGCTCTGGGCCAGGCATAGTTGATGATACTGAATGAATGGAGCATGGAACATCTAGAATCCTGTTTCTTTAAGAATAGGTGAGACTGCTGAAGGTGCTTAATCAGAATTGGAGGAGAGGGGGGAAGGGATAACCTCAGTCCTCCAACTGCAGTGTTGCCAGTACAGACAGAGTTACATAAGGAAGGAGTGTGTGGCAGAGCTAAGTAACAACAAAATAGGTTTGTTGTGAGGGAGCCATCTCTCCTTTATGGATTAAGCCTGGCCTGAGAAATCATTTGGCTGCTCCCTGGAGGCCATGTGCTATAACACAGCCAAGCTTGTTCTATGAACTTGGTGAGCAACCACTGAGAGCCTGGGCCTCCTTACCCTCCCACTCCCCTTCCGGCTCCTTCCTACCTTGTGCCCAAGCAGCCAGTGGGAGGGTGGAGATGGGAACTGCTGAAGAATTCTGAGTAGCCACTGCCTCTGCAGGTAGAACTGGGTTGCCTTGAACAGCAGCAGAAGCAGGCCGAGCATGGAGGCCACCTGTAGGAGCCCAGAGATGCTGCCTGTGAAGCCAGTGGGGATCACTGCAGAGACACTCATGGTGCTGTGGCTTCTGGATCCTTGAATATCCTTCATTCTCACTAACCCTCTTTCTACCTCCTCTGCTTAAATCCTGGTATGACTGCCCTACCCACTTGTGGGAGGGAGAAAGGTGAACACAGAACTTGACCTGACTCCAGAGTTGATTAACCTGAAAGATCCACAAGGGACACAGTGAGATAAAAGCCTTATCAGCTAACAGTGGTGAGGGCCAATTTCCCCTCTCCATATTGCTCACAAACATTCATGGAGCACCTACTATGTGCTAGTCAGTTTCCTTGTTGGTAGGGCAGAACTAAGAAAAGAGATGAGTCCTGACTTCAAGGATTTCATAGTCTACCAAAAGTTGAACAGGTGTGCTGCTTGTACTTTTGCCATGATTTAACCATTAGAAAATAATTACAAAGTGGTAAATAGAGATGTTATGAGGAAAATAGTCTTGAAAGTGCATGATGGGATTAGAATTCCTTCTCACTGGACTCCAAAGCTACCTTCCCCCACTGCCTCTCAAATGCTCCTGGGGGCTTGTCGTATCCCATCTCTGAGTGTGCTGATGGATGAAATACTGAACTTGGATTAAGGAAGCCCTAGGACCACATTAGCCTCTCTAGATGCATAGCCAGCAATTTATCTTCTTTGTCCAGCATCTTCTTTGGTAAGGTGAAATCTGAATTATTATCTGAAATACTGCACAGGGCAGGTCATTTTTTTCAGTTATTCAACAACTTCAGCAAATATCTCTAGATCTCACAATGTAGTTGGTAAAGGCAGATAATTAAACAACTACCTTGAATATGATAATTCTATCCTGGAGGAATGAAATATCTACCTAGGAAGGGTAAACTAAAACATAAGAACATGGTCTTAAGGGATGAATAGGATTTCCTCAAGATGGAGGGTGCTAGGTAGAGGAACAGTCACCAATGAAGTCATGCAGAGCAAGGGATGGAATGTGCTCTTCTTCCATGTGCTCATCTTCAAGGTCCTCACCTTCACTGTCTCACCATCCCCGAAGGCCTAATTCAATGTGCAGAATTCAGAGAATAAAACACAAAAAATATTTCAGGAAGAATCTCTTGGAACCTAACTCTCTGTGGGGAGCGCACCTCCCGGTCCGGCCTAGAGGTTCAGAGGGGTGGTGCTGCAGTGCACACAGATACTAAACACAAATTCACTTGGGACCCTCCGGTGAGGGGCACAGACTCCTGCACAGGAGAAAGGAAAAGCCTCTTGTGCTTTTGCCTTCCAGGGGCAAAACACCCGTGTTGGTGGTCTTGGTGGTCACGAGGAGACAGCTGTTGCTTCGTAGGTGATCAGACGGAGAGCAGGTTCTTTCCTTGTTGATGGTTGTGATGGGGAGAGTGTTCTTTCCTCACCAACAGTCTGGGGGAGAGAAGTGGGAGAGCTGTTCCCTCATCAGTGGTCTGGGCAGGAATGGGCGAGAACGTCTTGCTTAGCCGATGGTCTGGGTGAAAAGGGGCAAAAAGGGCGTAAAGGATAGAGCTGCCACAGCGCATCTCCTTATATAGCTCGCCCACAGAATGGCCTGAGCCAATCAGCTTTCAGTCCAATTGTCCAATCAGGAAGGATTTTGTACAAACGTGCAACCAAGTTACTTTTATTTTCCCTAGATTTCTAATTTACAAACCAGATATTCAAAAACCATTTTCCCAGTTTGGGACTTTTTGCCAATTTCCTCTCAATTTTTCCCTATAGCTCTCTAGGGGCTAGGATTTCACATGGGGCCTGATCATTCATCCAGCCAAATACTTTTTTTCTCAATGTTCTCCTTAATGGCAGCTTCTTCTGGCAGGTAATTCATTAACAGACTCATGGGGCCAAAGCCCTTTTCTTTCTTCCCTCAATCCTGAACCTTGCCAGGACCATCGGATGAGAGGTGCAGAATCCTATGGCCCTCTAGAATGCCATGAGAGAGGGGAGAAAGGAAAAGCCTTGGGACACTTTTGCCTTAGGGGAACTTGCAGCTCTTTATTGCCTTTATGCCCATACAAGGGCTGAGAGGAACCCAAAGTGTACAGCTTAAATGGTGCTACAGCTCTATGGCTGCCTCAAGGGCAGTGGCGACTCTTCTGCCTCCAGTGCTGGGACCAGAGACTGGCCTCAGCTTCTGTCCCTAGGTGCTGGGCCAAGGAACTGTCCTCAGCTTGATTTCAGTCCTTGAGTGCACTGTCCAGATGTCCTGGTCCTGGAGAGCTTGTTCCCTGGTTTTTGTTGTTGTCTTTGCAGAGAGAGTTCTATCTTGATAGATGGTCTGGGCAAAAGAGAGAGAGCTGCTGCAGTGCAGCTCCTTATATAGCTGGCCCCAAATGGCCTGAGCCAATTGGTTTTGAGTCTATTGTTCTCTTATTATCCTATTGGAGTAAGGGATATGTACAGGGGCTTGAAAAACTGTCCTATCAGCATGCACCAAAACCAACCAATCACAGTTTAGAGAAAGTAACCAATCTCATTATAGGAAGACATCCAATCAGGTTACAGCAAATCCAACCAATCATATTACAAGGATTTTTACAGAATTTCAAGCCTACTTAGGCAGGCTTTTATTTGTATTACTTTCATTTTTACTCTTGTTTTTCTATTTTCTCCACCAATTCTTCAAATGCTGTTTTCCCCGTTTTTGGGTTCCTTCCTTTCTCCTCCCAATATGCTGCTACAAATATTTACTTACAAGTAAATATCTTTCCTATATTTTTGGTATCCAACACCTCTATCAAAGGACAAATGCCCAGAGATGGAAACTGATTTTCTCAAAGTCACAAAGCAAGTAGGGGTCAGAGTCAGGGCCATCATCTCAAAATCTAACTCCATTTTTGCAATCCCTGATGAACATTTATTCAGGATAATACTAGCAATATGCTGGGCATGGAAACAGTGTTCTTGCTTAGTATCTTTCTGTATTGTTACAGTACTCTGTCATGGAACACACACCTCCTTCCTCCCATGATCTCTCCAACATATCTCAGGTGACTCTCCAATAATGGGGCACCATGTCTCCAATCTTGGAAAACATTATGACTTTCCCCAATCTGGAGCCTTTGTTTTTGCTGTTCCTTCTCCAAGAATGCCTTTCTCCTACTCTTCACACGTCCAGATCCTTATTATCCTTCCCATTTCACCTTGAGAGTTGTTTTCGAAGAGGACTTTTGGGAAAGTCTATGGTAGCAGGTCCTTTCTGTTAGTTGCTTACCTGGCACCATCTTTATCTCCTTCCAGCACTTACTGCTATCAGTTCATGTTGTTGCTAGGTGCTATAGAGTTGGGTCTGACTCATAGTGACCCTATGTACAACAGAATGAAATACTCCCTGACACTATGCCATGCCTGGCACTATGTCAGTGCTTCTCTGTCTGCTGTTCATAGGGTTCCCCCCTCTTTATTTATAAATGCTGGTGGAGTACAGAGTAATAACACATTTGCTACTTCCATTACACAATTATTCTATCACTTTTGGTTATACTTTCATCAATTTACATATTCTACAGAACCATTTGATTAATATGTAACAAAATTATATGCAATCATGAGTTATATTCTTTTGATATTTTTACCTTCTCCTATTTTCCCCATTTATTTGTATATTTGCATCATAGAGATTATCCTTTTTCCTTTTATCCCTCTACATTATTTCCACTTCCCTGACCCCCTTCTCTAATCTCCATCCCACCTGCTAGTCCCCTCCCCTTCTTTCTACTCTGCTTATATTTTCCATTGTTAGATAAGTATGATTCATTTTTATATATCTACATATATATTTTTTTTCTTCCCTTAAGTTGGATTTAGCTCTTACATATGAATGAGAACATATAGTATTTCTCTTTTGGGGACTGGGTTTGTTTAAGATGATGTTCTCCAGTTCCATCCATTTTGCTGCAAATGACATAATTTCATTCTTCTTTATTGCTGAGTAATATTCCATCATGTGTATATACCACAATTTTTATACATTCCTCTGTTAATGGAAATCTTGGTTGATTACATACCCTTGTGATTGTGAAGAGTGCTACAACAAATATGGAAGTGCAGGTGTCCCTGTAGTACTATGACTTATCTTCCTTTGGGTATATTCCCAGGAGTAGTATAGCTGGGTCATTCTTTGTTCTATTCTTTGTTTCCTAAGGTACCTCCATATTGATTTCCAAAGTAGTTGATCTAATTTACAGTCCCACCAGCAGTGTAAAAACATTCCCTTTCTTCACATCCTCACCAGCATTTGTTATTATTTGCTTTATTAATCTTGGCCATTCTTACTGGACTGAGTGTTTTGATTTGCATATCCCTACTGGCTAGGGATGGCCTGCAGAAATACCACTCTGGTATCCAATCCCATCACATCTCAGAGGCTAAGCAGGGTCAGGCCTGGTTAGTACTTGGATAGGAGACTGCCTGAGAACTCTGGGTGCTGTAGGTTTGGGAGAAGTACCTGGCAACCCACGCCCCTAAAAAAGTCATCCACTGAAAACCCTATGAATAGTAGAGAAACACTGACAGTGCTGGGCATGGCACAGGGTGGATGAATGTATCATTTGCTGTATATAGGTTTGCTATGAGTTGGACCAGACTTCACTGCACGTAACAACAACCACAACAATGGCTAGGGATATTAAGCACATTTTTCATGTGTTTATTGGCCATTTGTACTTCTTCATTTGAAAACTGTTCAGTTCCATTGCCTACTTATTTAGTGGGTCATTTGTTATCTTGGTATTTGATTTCTTAAGTTCTTCCTATATTCTAGAAATTATTCCTCTGTCAGATGTGTAGGATGCAAAGATTTTCTCCCATTCTGTGGGTTCTCCTTTAACATTATTGATTGTTTTCTTTGCTGTAGAGAAGATTTTTGGTTTCTTGTAATCTAACTTATTGATTCTTGGTGCCATTTTCTGGGCGATTGGAGTCTTTTTAAGGAAATATTTTCCTATGCCTGTGTTGGAACATATTCCCTATCTTTTCTTCTAGTAGTTCTAAGGTTTCCAGTTTTGTGTTGTCTCTTATCCATTTTGAGTTGACTCTCATGCAGATTGAGAGATATGGGTCTATTTCCAGTTTTCTACAAATGGATGTCCAATTTTTCCAATTTGCTGAAGAGGCTTTTTCCATTGGATGTCTTTAGCCCTTGTGTAAAAAATCAGGTGGCTGTAGTTGCATGGGTGTATCTCAGGACTTAAAGGATGCCTGACCAAGTTTTCTTTGCCTTTAAGGTTATTGTTGAGAAGTTAGTTATTATTGAGATGGGTTTGCCTTTGTGAGTTGATATTTCTCTCTGCAGCTTTTAGAATAGCTTCTTTGCTCTCAAGATTTAGCATATTGTGTCATGGAGATAATCTATTCTGGTCTACTCTATTTGGAGTTCTGGATGTCTCAGTTGTGTAGGTATCTATTTCTTCCCTTAGTTTTTGGAATTTTTCATCTAATAACTCTTTGAATAGATTTCCTAACCCTCTAGTGTTATTTTCAGCTCTTTTATGAAACTCATGAATTCATATGTTGTACCTCTTCATTTTATTACAGACCTCTTGAAAGTATTTATCATATTGCCTCATCTTTCTTTATTTCTTGGCATCTGAATAGATAAGACCCAAAATTTTTCTTTGTTATCAGAGATCCTATTTTCAGCATCATCCAGTCTGGACACTGAAGATTAATATTAAGTTGATTGACTTTGCTTTGTAATTCCAGCTTTTCCATTTGATTCTTCTTTAGGATCTCAATTTCTTGGCTGAATGTTTCTTCCACGTTAGATACTTTTTGTCCAGTGTTTCATTGTGGTGTCCTTGAGGTCTTTTAACATATTTATAAGCAGGCTTCTCAATTCTTTTTGTGGCATCACTAAGAATTCTGTTACTTTGAAATTATCCATTGCAGGGCTTTGGTCTATTGGAGCTTCCCATCTGACCTGACCTTTCATGAATTGTGTGTTTTTCTGTTGTAGCTTGCCCATTGCTTGGTCTTGGTGCAAGGTCTCAACTCCTTCACATGTAAAGAGATTCTCCCCCACACACTTCTGCGCTAGTGGGATGATGGCAGTTTGCTGGAGCTGCGCTGTCTGGTGAGTCTCAGCCCCAGGCTCTTGCCACAGCCTCTGCAGCCAGCACTGCCCTGGCTGCTTCTCCTCCCAGCACTTCTGGCCTCCCAACATATCACAGCTTGATCAGTCTCTCCTGGGCTCATGGTTCCAGTGGCACCAACTGCATCTCTCTGACCCAAGCACATCCAGCCCCCAAATGTGCAACAGCATGATTAATCTCTCTCTGGTTTATGGTTGCAGTGGTTCCAGCTGCTTCTCTCCATCCCTGGCACTCCCAATCCCTCAATGTCTCCAGTTAAAACCATAGTTCTTGGATCTGAAATCCTGCAGCAGTGCTGTGCAACCTGTCCTCCTCCCAGGACATTCATGTTGACTTCTACTTTTGTTTCCCATAATACCTCTCACTAGCCATGTGCTCTCCCTGAGTGCACTGTGTCTTCTGAAATCTTTCATTGTTGCTTGCCCTTGGGTAGAGATTCTTGTGAGTCACCCTGCCATTTCCACCTCTTCTCAGTCATTTTAATTTCCACTTCTTGCCAGTTGTCCTCATACTGTCAATAATTAAAACTGTTCTCTAATCTTTTTTTCATTCTGAGTAGAGAACTTTGTATCTTTCCCTGTTTTCTTCCTTGGTTAAAACATGGCTGTTAACCATCTGCCATCTTAACCAGAACCCTCATTCACAGGGTTTTCAATGTCTGATTGTTTCAGGATTGTTTTGGGACTGGGTTGACAGGTCCTTTCTCCCATTTTTGCAGTGCTGGGGATCAAACTCAGGGCCTCAGAGCACGCAGAGCAAGCATGCTACCAACTAAGAACTGCTGTCTATGATTATTAAATTCAATTGTCTACTAGTCTGCTTGCCCTCTTCCCCCTACAATGAAAAAAAGGGCAATATCCTCTGCACACATAGGTCCTCAAAAGAAGCCTGTTGATGCCAAGAGTTATGACCTGTTCTTGTAATCCCAGTACTTCAGAGACTGAGGCAGAAGGATTAGGAGTTCAAGGCCAGACTGGGATACATATGGAGTTTCAGCCCAGCCTGATCCAAATAGGGAGACCCTATCATAAACAAGGGAACAAACAAAACCTGCTGAATACACAGCAATGGCAGTGGAGGTGTTTTCTCTATTGGACAACAAATAGGCAACATCTTTGTTATAAAAACACCATATGGAAAAGGCATTTTTCCCTATCTACTGTGCCTGTTTACCATGCCTCTCCACCCAAGGGCAAGCAACAGTGAATGATTTCAGAAGATACAGTGCACTCTGGGAGAGGACATGGTTAGTGAGAGGGTTAGTGGTAGGTGCCAGGTGGAGGCTGGATGGCCAGTTGGGGTTTTTGAGCTAACCTGGGTGTAAAAAGAGGGTCCCTTAGCCTTTTTTAAGTGGCTGTGTTGCTGAAGAGGACTGGTGACTGAGCTGTTCAGGACGGCAGGTATGGGGGAGGGATGGAGGACTCAGGACCTGCCTGGGCAGCCCCCTCTTTTCCCTGCCTACGGACCTGGAACCTGGCTAGTTGTCTTGGCCTTCTGTCAACATTTCTGATCACTCATTTGCAGAGCCTAGACAAGATGGAATCCTGGGCCCACCAGTTCCCCATGCACACCCACTCTGCTTGAGACAGTTCATTGGCTTCCTGAACATCTATGTGCCTGACTATGCCAAAGTCATGTTCACCCATGGGGTAAGGTGTCTCTGGATGGGGTGGGTCTTTCTGAGAGCAAAGGGCTCAGGGGCCATGTGAGGATGAGGCTATGGTTTATGTTCAAATTGGAAGAGGATGGCCAAGTCCCCATCCTATTCAACATTGTGCCTCTTCTGGGAACCCCCTGTGATTACTTCACCCACTTTTCCAACTCTGGTAATCCTTATGGCTCTGGAAGCATATAAGTTCTTCATCTAGTGGATTGGTGAATGAACTTCTGACTTTGGTGCTAGAAGTCTGTCTATGGCATGATATGGCAAGAGAGAGAAGCAAAATACCACCACTGCAGGACCCAACTAATCAAATGTTTTAGGAAAGAGAACCCCTTAAAGATAAAGTTCTAGGTGGCCATGTGTTTGATACTTTAGAATACTTAGTCAAAATAAGGAGTATATTTGGTTTGGCCAATTGCCCCTAGGTATACTATATAAAGTGTGGAAAGAAAAGATGAGATCAGGGACTCAAATCAGGGGTATGCATACATGATCTGGAAGATTCCATCTGTCTGGAGATACACCCTTATAGCCTATCACCACAGAGTGACAGGCCATAGTCTCATCTTGCCAGTGTCTTTTATGCTTACTTATGCATTTTGCTTTGTTCTGTTTTATAAGACAGGTTCTTGCTATGTACTCTAGTCTAGCTTTGACTTCATGATCCTCCTGCCTCAGTCTCCCACATGCTGGGATTACAGGAGATAGCCATCAAGCCTACCGACCTGCAAGTGTCTTACTTACAACACAAATTGAATTCCTAGCCTTGCTAAATATCTTCTATTACAGTGAGTGTTGACTGGGAAGTAATGTGAGCTTGAAATTTGGAATGGGGACATACCGCAAGATCCAATGAAGCTACGGATATCAACCTTCTAAATGCTACTGAGTCTCCTTTGCCAGTTGCTGAGTATGTATATTTCAGCTATATATTGCAGAACCCTTTTGAAGAACCTGAAGGAAAAAAAGTTGAGAATGATCTTAAAATACCACACCAGCTGGGAGTAGTGTCATGCAGGAATGGAGCAGGGTTCTCTGGGAGGCTATGTATGCATATGCTGCCAATAAATGTCCAGTATATGGGATAGTCTGTCCTGTGGCTAAGACTCCTATGTCCAGGAATTAAGGGATGGGAATGAGAATGACAGAACTCCCTTATTCCTCTTAATATTGAACAGCAAAATTTTAATTTCCTGTCCTCATATCTTGTTGTTTGTTGGCCTAAATGTCTCAGTTCTAAGGAGAGAAAGGATTCCACCTAGACACAACAATTATTGTGTTGACCTTGAAGTTAAGACTGTTGTCTGGTGACTGGGCTCCTTGTTTCTCTGAAACAAGAGTTACTGTACTGACTGGGTAATTGATCTTTATTCTCAAGCTAAACTTGGTGGGGTCCTTAACAGTGAAGGTGAGAAAAGAATGTATGGAAAACAGGAGATATCACAGGACATCTGCCACCATTAACATGCCCTGCGACAAAAATAAGAGGAAAAATACAAAAACCTGATTCATGCAGGACTATAAATGGTCCAGGACTTGTAGGGGTGAAGTATTGGGTCACCACACCAGGCAAAGCTGATACAACTTAGGAGCTTGCTGAGGGTAGAGGGAGAATGGGTAGGTTGGTAGAAGAGGATGGTTGCAATGCTGCTGTGACCATGCGAGCAGTGGAAGAAACTAGGACTGTAATGGTGAGAGTTATTTCTTCCTCATTTTCCTTGACTATGTTTGTGTGTTTGCATCAATGATTGTTCTTCACTCTTACTCCATTCACATCCAACATGAGATGTATTGAAAGTATTTAACTTTTACTACATCACAGTAAGAAAGTCACAGAATAGCAACCTGCAGAGTAAACATCACAGCATGACTTTGTATGTCTTCGGGGAAAAGGATAGTGCATTTTCAATACTATGCAAGAGTGTTGGAAGAAGTAATGTTTGTAATGTTTCTGTGGGTTAAAAATAAGCTTGGGGTGGTTTGGAAACACTAAATTTTATTTGCATATTAAGTAGGTTTAAGAGAATATGTATGGATGCCAAGTTGACCTGGAAAAATTTCATGCTAAGCACTAAAGTTCAGCATGGCTGAGCCGAACTACCCAGTTATTCAATTAAATAGTCCAGTCCTACTGTGAGATATTTCAGTTGTGGATGTTGTTGTTGTTGTTAGGTGCTGTCGAGTTGGTATCCGACTCATAGTGACCCTCATAGGGTTTTCAATGGCTGACCATTTCAGGATTGCCTTGGGAGTGGATTGCCAGGTCCTTCTCCCATTTTTGCAGTGCTGGGAATTGAATTCAGGACCTCAGAGAATGCAACACAGCACTCTACCAACTGAGCTAAATCCCAGCCCTATTAGTTGTGGATAGTATCTACAATTATTTGACTTCAAGTATGTGAAATGATACTGGATAATCTAGGTGGGCCTAATCCAGTCACTGGAAGGCTTTGAGAGCAAAGCTGGTTCATGAAAAGGAAAATCACATAGGCACAAGCAGGCAACACAAAAGGGAGAAAACAGGTGGAGGGTCCAGCAGGCTACAGAGCATACAGGTGATCTGGGGTCAGGTGGACAGTCAGAGATGCAGGCGGGTGGGGGACAGATAGACTGACAAGCAGGTAGGGAGCCAGGAGGAAGGTGATGAGAGACAGGTGATGAGAAGGTGATGAGAGACAAGACAGACAGGTGGACAGGAGGCAAGACAGTTGGCATATGGGAAGAGGGTATGTGGGCAGAGAGAAAACAAGATGAGGGCTACCAGGCTGGGGGCAGGAACAGATGACAGGAAGGCACACTGGCAGGCAAGAGGCCCTAAGAACTCATTCTTGTACCCAAAAGGATTAGTGAAGCTTCCTGAGATGCAGGTGGAGCCCATTCTTGGATCTTAAGACAAGTCGTGGTATGGGGATAGGGACCCAGGTGGGATCTGGCAGCAGCTCAAAGCGGAGCAGGGTCAGGGCCACGGCCACCTTCAGCTCATTCATGGCAAAGATTTTCCCGATGCAGTTCCTAAGGCAGATAGGTACAGTGAAATGAGAAGTGGTCTCAGTTTCTGTTCTGAGCTAGGCAAGCATTGCCCCTGAGCCCCAGCCCAGAGCTGAGCATTCAGAGCCTCTCTCATGGGCCCAGTCTGACCCTTTTCCTTACAAGCTACACACACCTCTATCCCACGCCTTGGCCTACACACCCTTTTGACAAGATATTCCCTTTTTCCAGGGCCATTGAGATTGTACTTCTGATTTCACAGCTGTGGAATCTCTGTTAGATTGTGGCCAATGCTCTAAGGGATAAAGTCTATTAAGATTTAACATTTTAAGAGTTAGTCATTGGTTAGTTCAGACCCTCTACTAAGTATTTCTGGGTTCCCATTGTGCAGGCCACTGGTCAGAGTGTCACAGGGGAAGGATGGGCCACATTCCCAGGGATTGCCCTCTATCTAGCAAAGAATGTACGTTCCTGAGCAAGGAGTCAGATATCAGTGAGCTTGCTCCTGGAGAACATATCAGGTTGGGGATCTTCAAGCTGCAGCCTCATTGCTTCCCACTCAGTTGTCATGCTCCAACCTCCTCCACACCCCTTCAGTCCACCAGCATCTATAGTCTTCTAATTCTACTTCAGAAATGTCCCTGCTTGCCATATTCTGTCCACCCTCCTGGATTTCTGTGGTCTCCATGACCCTTTCCATCTCCAGTGACCCTCTTATACCCTCCATCAGGTAGGACAGTGGCCAGGTACCTCACCTGCATCCACACCCTCTGTTGGCTGCTGCCTCCCACCTCTTACCTGTCCTACTCTCTAGCTCAGCTCGTTGTTGAGTTCCCTGAGAATGTCCTCTGTCTCACATCGTTAAGGCTCAAGCTAATGCCCTGCTGGCCTTCAATATCTTGCCAGGTACCCCTCTCCCTCTTGGGCACCCAAGGCACCATGAATGCTTTATTCCAGAACCCATCACAGGGCCAGGTGCAGTGGCACATGACTGTAATCCCAGCTGCTCGGGAGGCAGAGGCAGGAGGATCACAAATTAGAGACCAGAGGCAGTCTGCATAACATAGCAAGGCCCTGCCTCAAAAGGTGGAAAAAAAAAAAAAAAAAGGGCTGAGGGTGTAGCTCAGTGGTCCAGGACTTGCAAAGCATGCAAGCATGAGGCCATGTGTTCAACCCCTAGTACCACAAACAAACAAACAAACAAGCAAAAAAAAAACCCAAAAAAACCAAAACCAAAAAGAAAACAACAACAACAACAACAACAACAACAAACACATCACAGCTCCTAGGACAGCTCCTAGGATAGGAATGTGAAACACTCAACAAACTACTCAATGACTAATGGGTGAGTGAAATAACAGAGAATGATATATGATTGAGTGGAGGTATCTGATTCTGTACAACATGTTTCTGGACTTGTTCCTGAACAAGGGATAGAATTCTTTATCTCTGTGTCCCATCTCTTAGCATAGAACTTGTCACCAAGAAACACAGATTGAAATATTTGTGATTGAATTAAGTTAATTCAGTTTTAAAAAACACGTTGGAATGCAGGGAAGGTAAGTATTAGTTTTCCCTAGGAATTAATCTACCTGTACTTTACTGTCCTCTGGTGTCAGCAAACTTGTATGCAGCCAGCGGTTAGAAGAAAGTACCCTACCCTGGGGTAAACCAAATACTGAAAAACTAGGGTAAGGACAAACAATTTGCTTCAAGCCTCTTCTGTGGCAGTTGATTCAGCATTTGAAGAATTCACATAATCATTATTCTGACAATCCATGTTCTCACTAATATTTATAAAGTTTATGGAAATCGTATGTGAAATTCCTTGAGCCTTTGTGGATTATCACAGTAGCCCTTTGGGAGGTACTTGTCTACAGCTGCTCAGGTAAGTTTAAATTGTACACAACAGGATCTTTTCTTTTCTTTTCTTTTTAAATTTTTTTGATACTGAAGGGCTGACCCCAGGTCCTCGTGCATACTTTGCAATCTTTCTGTCACTGAACTGGATCTCAGCAACTTTTTTATTTTTAAAATTGAGACAGGGTCTTGCTAAGTTACCCAAGCTGCCTCTGGTTTCAAACCTGTGATCATACTGTCTGTGCTTCCTGAGTCACTGGCATTACAGGTGTGTGCCACCATGCCTATGTCACACCAGGAACTTTTCAAATGGTATGCTTCAAATCAAAATAAAGCGTTCTTGCTCAGAGACAGTTTGCTGTGCTCATTCACAAGCTTTTTGTCCAAAGTTCAACAATATTAGACCCTAAGTGTAATGTTAAGGTATTTAGATTTTAATTCATCTGTGAAGTTTTAAAGCTAAGAATGTTGTAATAGGAGTGTGAACACTAACATGCAGTCAAAAACTATGTTAGGAAAGAGTGCTAACATGGAGATGACTCATATTGGTGTAAAACTTTCTTTTAAGGCTTCTATAATTTTTCAAGACTCTGACTGAGCAGTTGGAACAAGCTGGCATCAAGGAAACAAACATAGGCAAACTAATCACTTGGTGCAGTTATTTGTGGATTAGAGAATTAACCAGCAAGGGTGATGGGCAGGGTTGAGCAGGTGTGTAAATAAAGGAAGGCACTCTGTAAGCATCCTGGCAACATAAAACACAACACCTGAAGGTAAATTTCCAAGCATATGTAACAGGCAAAGTCCTACCCCGAACATGAGGGAAGTGCCAGAACACACTGAAGTGTGGAGCATATACCAACACTGAAATTTGGCTGGCCACAAGGAAGGGCAGTGGGTTAACGTATCTGTGATGTCCACTCAAATACCACCTTCCTTTTGGGCACAGACATAGACACTGACACAGGTGGCTTCTTTGCCACAGGCATTCCACAAGCAGGAGCTTGCCTGAAGATGACACATAGCCATGCAGAGGATCGCAAACATCAGGTATGTGCCCAGAGACTGCCCTTACCCCCAGCCCATTGTCAACACAGGACACCTTACCTTGATCCTCCTGAGAAGGGCAGGAATGAGTGGCTATGTCGGACAGAATCTGGTGCAAACCGGAAAGGGTCAAAGACCTACAGAGAGAGCCCAAGGTCCAGGACAATGGGGGTCAAGTCCCTGCTTCAATCCATGATAGGGTCAAGATGCCCAGATGTGAGAGAAGGAAGGAGCATTTATCCTGGAATCATCCTTTCCTCCCCTCCGGAGCCCTCAGACCTCTGGGTTGGGCCACAGCTTTGGGTTGTGGTGAAGGCCATAAATGGAGAGAGTGACAAAATACCTGTGAGGCAGGGAGAAGACAGAGAAGACTAGTTATGCCCATAGGGTAGGGCTTGGGTTCCTCACCCAGGAGGGGAAATGCACGCAGAAAATACTTGGTGCCATAAATCATCACACAGGGTGTTGGAGTTGGCTTGGCAAAGCACTTGAGCACAGGAGTGGAAAATGATGACTTAGGAATGAGAAAGTAGAAAGTGTTAAAGGCTCACTGTACTTGCTCAGGTGACCACTTGCATTCATCTAATACCTTCCATGAGACTTTGAAAACATAAATTAATTCACTTAATAGTCACAATTACCTTCCAAAAAGGTATTCATACCTTCATTTTTCAAATAGGATAGCAGAGGCTCACAGAGGCTGGATGGTGTTTCTGTGATCACATAGCTAGGATGTGGCTGGGCACATATCATACCCAACATCAGGTAAGGCAATGGTGCCCTTCCACCATGCCAGAGGACTCAGATCTGTCCATCAACCACAGAACTCCTCAGAGACTTTTGAATATCTGATTCATGACAGAGGAGTCCCTGATCTTAGTGATTGCCTTGATCCAAGGAAAGAACCACATGCCCTTGGTCCCTGTCTGTTTCTGTTTCCCTCCTCTATATCTCAGGGAAGAGGATTTTAGGTCTCAGGTCCTGAAACCAATTCCTGAGGCTATGAATGTGAATATCCATGTGGAGAAGAGTCTGAGGATGGAGTCATCATCATGCTGCTGACAGGTTTCCATTTGCAAGTATCACAATAGGTTTTCCTCATATTCTATCCAGAATAAAAGATGTTTTCAAAGTGGTACAGTGAACAAAAAAATTTGTGTGTGTGTATTGTGGTATTTCAGTTAGGAATCAAAGCACAGAGTGTTATTATAAAATATATCCATGCAAACAAAATGGAAGGAACTACTGTGAGGAGATCATGGACTCCAAAGGTGATTCAATGTTAGTCCTGGTGGATGAAAAACCATACAATTCTATTACTGTGAAATTTCAAAAGTAAAATTGATCTTATAAGACATTTAGCCGGGCACGGTGGTGCACACCTGTAATCCCAGCGGCTCGAGAGGCGGAGGCGGGAGGATCGCAAGTTTGAGACCAGAGGCAGTCTGCGTAACTTAGCGAGACCCTGTCTCAAAAAAAAGTAAAAAAAAAAAAAAAAAAAAAAAAGGGCTGAGGGCACAGCTCAGTGGTCCAGCACTTGCAGAGCATGCAGGTGTGAGACCCTGGGTTCAACCCCCAGTACAAAAAAAAAAAAAAAAGACATTTAGGCCAATGTCTCAAAATAAAAAAATCTTTATGTGTTAAAGAGGAACTCATAATTATCAAGCTTTTGCTGTGGTCATTATATATAGTAGTATTTTATACATGTTATTCTATATAGAAAATAAGCCCTCCTTTACTGATGAGGAAAGGGAGACTTAGTGAGTTTCAGTACTTCTCACATACATGTGGATTCTCAGTTCCCTCTTGTCCATACTGAGTGCTCAGGTAAGTGAGCCTAAGAAGCTCATACCTTTGGGTAAAGAGCGTCCATCAGGAAAGGTGATTGCTTTGCTCAGCTCTCTGCCCACTGTTGGTACTGGTGGATAGAGCCTCAAGGCCTCCTTGATGCACATGGTAGTGTAGGGCATCTTGTCCAGGTGGTCCCTGAAATGAAGCCAATACTTAGCAGTATAGGAAGACCACAGGGGCAGGGCTCTCCCATGGCTTGAACTCTCACTCATCAGGTGATGGATGCTCCATCCCCCAGGAGGCTCTGGACCTCCTCCCTGCACCTCTGCTGGTGCTCAGGGTGAATGGCCAGTGCATAGAAGATCCAGGAGATACCACTGGCTGTTTTATTGTGGCCCTCAAACATGAATGTGTCCATCTCAGCGCACAGGTCCTTGTCAGACAGGCTGCTCCCATTCTCCATCTGGAGGAGACCATGGGTGAGAGAGTGGCAACTGTCCCTTGCTCTGGGCTTGTGGGCAAAGCTTCAGGCCCCTGTCCCCCACACTCACTCTGGAAAACAGGAGGATGTCCAGGAAATCTAAGTGCCTCTTTCTTCTGACTTTCTCCAGCTCTCCCTCATCCTGCAGCTGAGCCTTCCTCAGCTTGGTCACTTGGTCTGTCCCAGGACAGAAGTTACTAGACATGGGTGAGAGCTACAGCAACCCTCACTTGTCCCAATGTTCCTTGCCCCAATCTCTGTGCCCTGTAGAACTCAGAATGTGTGGCAGTAGGTGTGTGGGTCAGGGCTGGGAGTCTAGCACCCTATGATGTGTCAGGTCTGCCCTCAGGAACACAGCCAATGGAGGATCAGCTTAAACTACTGGAATGGGTCTCAAGCAATACCACGAATGGGATGGTACCCATAATGGCTATACAAAGCCTGATATCCAAACATTTCAGCACCTAACACTTGCAATAGTGTGGTACCTAAATGTGTGTGTCCCAACTCCATTAGGGGCCCCAGAATGCTTGGTTCTGCCTGAGCAGTGTTGGACAGCTCATTTGGGCTGATGCTGGTAGAGGTGAGGAAATAGAAGGAGGAGACAAAACCTGTGTATTCATGGGTGATCTGGCAGGCACAATTGGCTGAGCGACCATCAGATGTGAGATTATAGATGGTGTCATTCTGATGAAAGACATTCCTTAAATGGGAAAATGCCAAGTTGCTCAGGTCAAGGACAGCCTGAGTATAAGGTTGGGAATTCCTGGTGGAGAAAAGACACAACATACTGGTGGGGGGGAGTTCTGGTCCACACATAGAATGGACTCTGAGTAAAGATTTCCTACACAGTGGGGACGAACAACATTGAGGAACATATCACTTCTGTCTTATAGCCCTTGTGACCCTACTGCCTTTAAAAGATGACACGATCAGATAGGTTTCCACCTGTGCTAGGGATTAGGGATCTGTGTCTGGGGCAGAGTTTGGCTTGGTCTGGAATTAAAGGTGGCCCTGAGGCTGGGGTAAATATCCTGCTTTGTGTGGAGGCAAGCATCCAAGCTGCCCCTCCTGGCTGTCAGGTGAGTCCACATCACCTGGAAAAACCAAGGTCCCTGCAGATGCAGGTTTGTCACTGACCCATCACACTGGATGCTGTCCTTGTGACTGAAGGCACATTTCATTATGGTGTCCAGTGTCATCAAGGAGACATGTGAAAAGATCTCCAGAGGGTTGTCTTGTCCAATGAGCTTTTCCCATTTGTCCTGTGGTGGGAGGGGAACATTGATTTCCTCAGTTCCCCAGAATGCCTTTGCTGTTAAGGTTCAATGCTCTTTCATGTCTTTAAATATACTGATGGGATTGCTTCACTTTATCAAGCAAATATACTGTATTTAATTAACAGTCTAAAGCAAGTTTTTATAAAGTGGTTTTCTCAGAAACTTGTAGTATAAAGGTAAACATGTTTCTGATAGCAGTCATTGGTTTAAATTTTAGGCAGAAGGGATGAGAATCATCTTTTAAGTTGGGAAACATTAGTTCTTGGAGAACAAAAAGCAAGATCATTGTTGTTCTGAGAATTGAGCTCATATGGAAGAACATGTGAAGTCTCATCTCAGGGAACAAAAGTCGATGACAACATATAGCCTACACAGCCAGGATGTGACATCTAAAGGAGGAATATCAAGGGTTCCATTTGTTTTCTTTTGTCAAACTTTTGTTGAGCCTGTGTTGCTAATGTAAAACAATACTGATGGGAGATGATGGTGTGGCTTGTTTGGCTCTAAGAATGGGGACCTGGCGTCCTTTTCACTGCATGGGTCAATCAATTCCATGCAAAAGTCTTGGGCTTCAGGCCAGAACATGACTGAGTGACATTCTGGGAAGTCCCCACTGTCTGTGAAGCTGACATTCCTGAGGACAGAAGGAGGAAGTGTTGCTGACTGGTTGTGTTAATGATTCCCCCAGTACACAGTGCTGAATACTTGGGCCTTCACCACTTGAGCATCCACTAGGATGCTGTCTGTCATGGTTGATGTGAAAAGTGTGGCTGATTCCTGGTGGCTCATCCTCTCTCTCATTTACTTTTGAGGAACTTATTGCCACAGTAATGTTTTAAGAGTGTTGTTCCTCATGACCGCGAGCAATGGCTTTTGTATTAGAGAGTAGATTCTGAGTGTGTGCTGTGAATGTGTGTGTGAGCATGAGATAGAGAGACAGACTTACCAACATCACTCGGACAGAGTCTGCCATGATCCCCACATAGGGCTTAAGGATGTCATAGTGGAAGGCCGGGGTCAACAACCGCCAGTGCTGGAACCATGTCTCCCCATTCAACACAAGCAAACCATACCCTAGAGAAGAGATGGATGTGTGACTGAAAGAGTGGACAATGGGATCAGATGGGAGATTGGGGATTGTCTGGGAGAAACACATGGTGGGAGTTCAGGAAGAAGAAAGCCAGGAAGGCAGAATTTCTTGGACAAGGATAGTAAAGGCTGGCACTTTTCAGTAATGAGAATTTCCCAACTGGGCTGTACATCTGACGTGATTATGATGGGTGTCAGATTAAGGCTGAAGAGAGTTGAGGGCAGGGAAAGGAGGGATTTAAATAATATCATTTTGAGAATGGTTGGTAGTAACTAGAAGGAAATGTGGAAGGAGTTGATCCTGAGGAGACCTCACACCAGCATGAAGAGGAGGTGAGGGTATGGTTAGGAAAAGAGAAATGAGGCTTCATTTGGGGGTGGGCCTTCACAGTGGTGACTCATCAACTCTGCGAGCCAGAGAAAGACATCTTGCCAACCCTAATTAGAGAGTGACTAAGCATAGGTATACATACCAATCCAGGGAACCAGGATTTTGTAGGTATCGTGAGATTTTGAGTCTGAAAGAAAGGAAGGGCTTTACATGTAAGAGGCGTTGACCAAATAAAGTGTCCCTGAGACAGCTGTGGTGGAGGCCATGTACTTCCATGTGTTCTAGATGACTCTCTGTTGACAATTTGTCCCATACCACCTGACATGCTTCCCACCTCCTCTGTCTCTGTCCTGACAGTCCCTCAGTCTCAGGAAGGTGGGCTGGGTTGTGTTTTGGGAGGCAGGGGTGATAAGGTAGAGGGTTCACATACTGGCACACAACTGCCAGTCTTTTCTGGTATTTTGCAGATGTTAGGACATGTACTCATGAGAGAAGAGCTATTGCAGCTGGGATG
The DNA here is from genome assembly GCA_007922755.1 of Pedetes capensis. NCBI lineage: Eukaryota > Metazoa > Chordata > Mammalia > Rodentia > Pedetidae > Pedetes > Pedetes capensis. Next base: position 43,667 of record VMDO01016038.1, read on the forward strand.
GGGTTCCAGCCTTACCTGATCTCCCCAGGATCACCTTCAAGTAGTCAGGGTTGTAGACCAGGACAAGAACCTTACTCCCCCATAGCCAGCGAGGACAGGCACTTGGAAATTTCTCTACCCATTTCAGCAACTTCTGCAACTCCTGGTCCTTTTGGAACTATCACCAAGGGAATAAAACTAATAATCTTTTCTCTTCTTTTTCAGTACTGGATATTGAACACAAGGCATGCGTTGTGCATCTTAGGCAAGTGCTATACAACAGAACTGCACTCTCAGCCCCTTTTTTCATTGTTTGAGGAAAGGTCTCACTAACTTGTGCAGGTTGCCTCTGGCCTCGAACCTGATATCCTCTTGCCTCAGCCTTCCAGCTAGCTGGGATTATAGGTACATGCAATGGTGCCCAGCAGTATTTTTTTTAAGTCCAGTTTTTTAAGTAGGGAGAAAGTTTTGGACAGCCATGGGTCATGGTACTGGATATATCCACTGAGATCAGAGACTCAGACTGTGCATGAGGACCAGAGTTATGGTCAGAACTTTTGCTTTCTCCCTAGGACTTGATCTAAGTTAAGTTGTGTCTCCCTGTTGGGCCATCTCTGGGCTCTCATTCTGATCTGCCTTTAGAACCTTATACATAGCAAGTGCTTGATCAGTGTTTGGGTCTTGATGCCATGGTACACAAACCTTTTTCACAGACTTATTTACCTTAGAGTTAGGGATTGTTATTTTTTTCCCCACTTCACATGTTGAAGTGCTAACCATTCTGACCTCAGAATGTGATGTTGTTTGGACACAGGGTCTTTATAGAGGTCATCAAAGTAAAGTGAGGCCATTAGTGTGGACCCCAATCTTTTGGACACATTAATGTGTATGTAGACTAGAAATGTGAAGGGACACAGGTAAGAAATATTCATTTATAAGCCTAGGAGTTATCTCTGCAGCAGATGCCTCCTTCATAGTCCACAGAAGGTACTAACTCTGTCAACACTATGAGCTGGGACTTCTAATATCCACACTGGGAGATAATATGTTTCTATTATTTTAGCTAACCAGTCTGGGGTACTTTGTATGGCAGCCCTATCAAAGTGGTACAATTATGTAATGATCTAGGCAATACTGTGGTCAAGAAGGGACTATTAGCTTGACATATTTCATTCAGGAATGGGGAAACCAATGTTAAATGATATGCTCATGTGATTGTATTAAACCTAACCCTGATAATCCCACTATGTCCTTTTCTTGGTTTCACACAGCTCTTGGGTATCTCTCATTTACCATATTTCCGCTCAGCATTCTAATCCATGTCCTGGTGTTGGCAAATTTAGCTGCAAAATTTTCATCTCTGTATTCTTAGAGCCCACAGCATAGGAGTCATGCTTTATTTTCAAAGAAATAAGTGCAGGAAGGAATCAATGCATTCTTATTCGATAGTGAATGAGTGATTGATTCTTCATTAAAGTTCTTGTTATAAGGAACAGATTTAATCTCGAACTACTTAAAAGAAAAAAGAAAGAACAAAAGAATGCTGAGGGCACCTGGGAGCACAGTAACACCCAAGAACAAGGAATATAAAGGGTACAGAGGGGACAGAACAAGATAGTATAAGCTGTTGGGCTTCTGTGTCTCTCTTTTCTTATGCACACTAATGTATTCTTTCATCCAGCAAATATCCATTGAGGCCCTAGTATGTAGCATGCGGTTTTCTAGAAGCTGGTGATGCTGCTGTGAATAAGTAGAAATACTTCTTGTCCTCAAACGGCTTAGGTGATATGGTGGCCAAGTCAATACTACTCCTGCCCTAGCTTCATGTGATACTAAATTATATAAGAAGTGAAAGGATGGTGGAGCTCTCTGTGGGAACTCCTGTTGTTGTTGTTGTTGTTGTTGTTAGGTGCCATCAAGTCGGTATCCGACTCATAGCAACCCTATGTACAACAGGTGAAACAGTATTGTTAGTGTTTCTCTGCTATTCATAGGGGTTTCAATGGCTGATTGTTTATTGGGAGTGAGTTGCCAGGTCCTTCTTCCAAGCCTACAGCACCTGGTGTTCCCTGGGAGTGTCCCATCCAAGTACTAACCAGGCCCAACCCTGCTTAGCTTCCAAGATCTAATGGGATTGGAAGCCACAGTGGTACCATTGCAGGCACGGGTGGTGTAGCTGTCTGTCAATGCTGTCCATGAGTCACCCTTGCCCATGTAAGAAACCCCAATAAACTAACGGCTCACCCAATTCAACTTAACATGATTCTTTCTTTGGTCTGTCCATACTTTCTATGTTCTGGGAGTAAATGTACATTCTCTTCATGTCTCCCTGTTGTTGCTGTTAGGTGCTGTCAAGTCATGTCCAACTCAGCAGCCATATAGGGTTTTCAATGGCTGATTGTTTTGGGATTTCCTCGGGAGTGGATTGCCATATCCTTCTCCCATATTTGCCATGCTGGGAATCGAACTTGGGACCTCAGAGACTGCAGATCAGTGCTTTACCCACTGAGCTAAATCCAAGCCCTCATGTCTCCTTAGGAAAAGTAATTCACACAACACTCAGGCACAGAGAGGGGTTTGTGTAACTAGCTATAAGGAGATGATAGTCCAAGGTTTATAGGAGGAAAGCCCCAGTGATAAATAGACTTTGTTTAATGGGGCAGCTCAAACATTCATCACCCTCACCAGTTTGATATTGTTAGGTAGGTTAGTTTAGCTTTTACCAAGTGAAAGTAAGGAAAATGAGATGACTCCTGCTCCAGTCCTATTGGATGTTAATGAGTGCCTCCCCTCAGCACTGGATTGGACATTGTTCAAATGAGATCAACAGCTCCTTAAATTCCTTTTTTTTTTAAAAAAAATTCTGAATGTCATTTTTTTTCTTAAATTTTTAACCTTTGAGAAATCTGTTTAAGAGCTCTTCCTTTTGAGAATGCTAAAGAAATCCATTAGCCCATTTTAAACAAATGCCTCAGGTATAGAGCATTTCTGCTTTCCCCACAGACTCAGATTTGACTATAAGAATCACATTTCACCTTAGATCTGTGCAGTAGCATTTCTCTATTGCTGGCCTTCACTTCTTAAAAGTGTACTATGTTTCACAATAAGCATTGCCTGTATTGCTTATTATAACTTCTGGGGTGAATATAAATTCCTTTATACACTGAACACAAAGACCAAGGTTTCCACCTGCCTCCTGGATCTGCATTTCCTGGTAACAACATCATGTAGCCATGTTCCTCATGTGTGCCCACCAGTGTCAGGGTTTTACCCCCTACCCCTCACCAGGTTACATATTCTGGAAAATTCCTTGTGTTCAGGCAGATATAGTCAGTTGTTCCCTTCACCTAATACCATCCACCCACCTCTGCTGGGAGAACCGTTTCACAGGGTCTTCACAGCTTGTAATATTCTTGTCGAATGTCATCACACAAAACAAACACCACAAGGCATGGCTTCCACCACGCTGATATCTAGGTTCCTAGGCAAATTCCGGGACAGGCTCAGAGGATGGCATTGAGTGACAGGGGCAGGAAACCATCTAGAAACCTGGTTCTTTGAGAACTGTTGAGGAACCTAGGTATGCAGTCTGGTGAGAAGGTGACTCAAGGAGGACCAATCACAGCTCTCCAGATACAGGGCTATCAGGACAGACAACAGATCTGCATAAGGAAGGAGTGTGTGGCAGAGCTGGGTGAAAGCACTGTCTTCTCGTGATGGAGTGAGCTCCCTATCACTGGAATGAGTCCATCCTGAGAGGTAAGATGAATGTTCCTCAGAAGCTACATGCTCATCACACCCCATGCTGTGTCCTGTAGGCCTGACGATGTAGCTTAGTGGCAAAAATCTTGCCTAGCATGCACAAGGCCCTGTGCTCAATCCCCAGCATCACGTGCGCGCGCGCGCACACACACACACACACACACACACACACACACACACACACACACACACACACTGTTCTGTGGACTTGCTGACCAAGCTCCAAGAGGCCCATCCCTCTCTGCCCTCCCTCTGCCCTGTCCAGCTCTTCTTACCTCCCGCTTGTGTCCAAAGAACCAGTGGGAAGGAGGTGATGGGAACTGGTGGACGGCTTTGAGCAGCCGCTGCCTCTGCAGGTAGAACTGGGCTGCTTTGAACAGCAGAAGAAGCAGGCTGAGCATGGAGGCTACCTGCAGGAGTCCAGAAATGCTGCCCAGGAAGCTGGTGAGGTTCAGTACAGAGACACTCATGATGCAGGAGATTCTGGATCACTGAGTGCTCCTCACTGTTACTGACCCTTCCTACCTCACTGGTTTCTGTACTAGTAGGATTGCCCAGCCCACTTGTGGGAGGGAGAAAGGTGATGGAAGGGTTTGACCTCTGAGTGCAGAATTTATTAACCTGTTGGATTCACATGAGGCACAGTGAGCTCTGTCACCTGACAGTGGTCATGTCCATGCCCACACCTACTTTTTCCCCTCCATATGTCTCATAAATATTTAATGAGCGGTGGAGGGGTGCAAGATGGCAGACAGATAACACCCACCTTCTGTCCTGGAGTAAAGAGAAGCCTCAACTAGGGGCTTGGAACTCACATTGAATAGATAGAAACAGTGATAGTTTAGATTGGGAGATAGAGGATGAAACTGGATGAACATTGAAATCGAGGAGTTGGCTTTGGAGGACCTACACAGAGGTCAGTAGCCAGACCGCCATTCTGCCATTTTGCCATCACACAGATGGTGGATAGAATCCCTGAGACTCAGAGGTGACTTCGCACACACATCCACGGGGGCCAAACACAACACAGAGTGCAACCTTGACATCACACTGTCACCCTGCCCTCGGGACACAATCTACAAGTTTCAGGAGAGTCAGTTTGAGGTGGCACACGAAATCACCATCCGTAGCAGCACACATCCTGCAGCCTGAGACGCTGGGCTGTTGTAGGTCCCTCAGGCAAGAAAATAGGGATCAGAACCATGAGAGTAGATACTCGAGGGTACGGGGAGCAACCGTGGAGGAAACTGGGAAACTGGTGCCAGCGGTATGCACCCAGAACTAAGATGTGGCTCCCTCCCTCCTGTTGTGGTGGGACAGTGGTGCACACGCAATCTCCAGACATATGGGCACACATACACTCGGATCCCAGACACACCAGAGGTGATCCTAAATCATCCCACTGCACTGTGGAGAAGACTGGGGTCTGTGGAGGCAGCTGAGCCCCATGCGGACAGAGTGCTCCTTTTCGGCAGAGCCTAGCAGCACTATTAGTCACAATCAGAGCAGTTTCGAGCATGATCACCATGCATGGACAGACCTGGTACAGATTGCCTTTGGGGCGGTTGGATATCATCCCTCCCAGAAGAGGATATGGCCCTCCCAAGTGGACAGAAAGCCCTGCAATAAAAAAAATCCATGACAGCAGCCAAATTCCCTCCATGCTATAGGTGTTGGGGTGGAAATCTCTGATTTGGGGAATTGGTGCCCGAACTAC
>VMDO01016039.1:0-38189 GCA_007922755.1 Pedetes capensis
GTTCTTCATATCTGGTCCTGAATGATGTGATCTTCCTTATTCTTACATCATCATGGTATTATGTGCACTCAAAAATTCCAGCCACATTGTATTTTTCTCAATTAATAGCTCAAATTATTTCTCCTACTTAGCAATTTTGCATTTGTCCTTTCCATATGTGACTCCTGATTTTCCCCTGGATCTCATGGTGATGTCATTTTCTTAAACATACTTTCTCCAACTTACTAACTGAAGCAGCCTCTCCATTTCTTTCTAAAGATGTACGCTTTCTGTTTATCTAGGGATTCAGTTTTCATTTGTTGCTTTACTTGGTTATTGGTTGTATTCACCACTAGAATAGATGCTCCATGAAGGCAAAGAACACATTTCACTTATTCCCATGCTATACAGAATTCCTAGCATAGTACTTAGTTGTCCCAGTTTAGTTATCTATATAATGGACATAGATTTTAATGAGAATTCATAATGAGATTTTGTGAACTGTGTAATTAAATCTACTTATGTAAAAGGTGCTAGTGTATATTGGCTGCCAACAAAATGTTAGTAAAATTTTTTGACCTAAATTTTTGTGCTCATACCCTTCTACATAAAAGTATGTGACTATAGAGGGGAAACAATATTAGTTTTTAAATATATTAGTACATAAGTACTTAATATTTAAACTTTATACTTGATGATTGCAAGTGATATAACTTATAGTGAAGGTTATACACAATAATTATGCACAATAATAATGCAATAATTACTCATAATGCTGGTTCTATTGATAACATAAGTTACAAAACTATCCAAATATTAAATGTGTTACTCTCATTTGAATGAAGTTATGTAAAATAGCATTACATCCGCAGTCAACGTGGCTAAAACAGACAAAATGCTTGGCTCTTGTGTGAATCAGATATATGTGGTTTTATGTGCATTATTTCTAAGTAAATATTTTGTTGTTGTTAGGTGCCATTGAGTCGGTATCCGACTCATAGCGACCCTCATAGGGTTGTCAATGGCTGAGTGCTTCGGGATTGCCTTGGGAGTGGATTGCCAGGCCCTTCTCCCATTTTTGCAGTGCTGGGAATTGAACTTGATACCTCAGAGACTGCAGCGCGGCGCTCTACCCACTGAGCTAAATCCCAGCCCTAAGTAAGTATATAAAAATATAATTAAGTCATAAATGCAATTCCAATATGTAAGAAAAAAAGATGCTATCATTGAGGAAATGAAAAGTAAAAATATAATTTGTCTTATCAAATTTTCAATAGTAAGATGATATCTGAAATAGCAAATGAGTACAATGATAAGCAATTACAGTTTGAGATACCTTTGTGAATAAAATTTTTGCTTCCTTAAAAATGATATAGTAGTTGTCACAAAAATATATAAAACTATAGGGACCATATGATTGTAAAAGAGAAGAGAACAGTTGTAAGTATTATATTACTCATTTCCCAGGGGGGGAAATATATATATGATTGAAACAGTGCAATTAAAATGGTGAATTTTAAGAACTCAAAAATTCCATGGCTGTTTCATAGGGCTTTATTATATAGGTATAATTTCCATTACTTTGCCTTATAAATACCTGAACTTTGGCAAAATAGTAATTATAAATGGAAGATAAATTTAATTAAGGCAACAGTCCCTGCTTGAAACCATATACTAAGCAAAACAGGAATCTCTTAAGGGAAATAATGTCACAGATGGGGAACTAGAAGGAAGATTTGAGGAACTGTCTTAAATATGCTTGAACCTAGGCATGTTGTTGAACTAGAGCCAACCCCTAACTACCTTATCTGAAATACAATGCTTTCAAACAGATTCAAGCTGTCACTTTTCATTTGAATATTATTAAAGTCATGGCATCCAGTTTTTCTAACTTTATAAAAAGCAATGGATTTAATGACATCCTGTGTTTTATCTTCTCCTGTCTTCTTTATCATAGTTCATATAATCATTTACTAAATAAAACTCTCTACTTATGTTGACTGCTTTCTCAATTAAGTTTCCTTGTGATTTTAAATATTACTTTTCTATGGTTCTTTAGTAATTTTATGCTCCATTTTCTCAATTAGTAGTTAGAACTATGAGCATTATGTCATTATAAAGAGGGTTCACAGGTTATAAATTGTAATTTTTGCTCTAAATGTGAGATGACTTTTTACATGGCAAAAAATAGAGACAGATTTATTGTAACTTTTTCTTGTTTATATCTTCCTTCAGGTTTCTAACACATTTAATTATGCCAATACAACAATATTTTCAAGTAAAAAAATGGCTTCTGAGGAAACAAGGGTAAAATAGTTGATAATGTGAAAAGTCAGCCCAGCATTTACTTTTAAAAAAAAAACATGTCAGCACTTCTGGAACTGGAGTAATGGACTGAATTTTTTTCTTTTTCCAGGTATTAGTTTATTAATATGCTAGAAACTTAACCAAATAGTGTAAAGTAAAACTAATTCTGCTTTCATTTTCTGAAAACTACTTATTGTCTTACATTCCCTTCCAAATTAATTCTTTTTATAATCATTGAGAAGCCTGGCATTGTGGCTTAAGCCAGTAATCCCAGCAATGTGTATGGCTGAGGGAAGAGGATAGTGAGTTTGAAGACAGAGACACACTGCAATATTTGGTAAGACTCTATCTCAAAATAAAAGAAAATAAAAACTGGGTCTATGGGTGAAGTTCAATTGTAGAATACTTGCCCAGCCTATATGAGGCCCTGGGTTCAACCATACCAACACCAAACTCACTTACACACATACACACAAAGTCATTTGAAGTGACTTTTTAAATAAAATTATTTGTAATTTTTTAAGGAAAAGGTCTTTTTAATGACTTTTCAAATACTATACTTTGTAAGGAAAAGGTCTTTTTAAAAATATGGACAATTCATTAAATCCATGGTAAAACTGAAGTATTATCTCAAATTAGATATGAGGGATTTTAGGAAAAAATATTATAATTAATAAATACCGATTATTTTAAGAAGGAAATTAATCAATTATCCTACTTTTTTTTTCACAGTGCCATCCTATGTTCAGGAAAAGAAATTCACCTTAATTTGCTTCCAAATATACCCAATATAGCGAAAAGTATTTCCTTGTCAGAAAGGAAACTTTGTATTATTTCCAAAAGGTAGTTTAAGCATGCTAGAAAAAATAATTCACCACCATAGTAACCCATACTAACTTCCCAACATGCTTTTAAGCTATTCTTTTCCAATGACTTCTTAGTTGCATGATCTTTATGACCTTTATTTTCTTAGTTGCTATAGCAGGGTTTCTTTTCTTTCTTTCTTTCTTTTTATAATCATGAAGATAGTAGAAAGAGTCTCAGAATAAAATTTAGCAGGGGAATATATCATATGTTGTTGTTAGGTACCTTTGAATTGAGTCTGACTCACAGTGATCTTCATGGGGTTTTCAATGACTGATTGTTTTCAGATTGCTTCAGGAGTGGATTGCCATATACTTCTCTTGTTTTTGCAGTGCTGGGGATTGAACTCAGGTCCACAGAGCGTGTGGAGCAGCACTCTCCCAATTAACCTAAAGCGCAGCCCAATGTCACATTGTTGTTGTTGTTGTTGTTAGATCCTGTCAAGTCCTGTCCAACACACAGGGACCCTCATAGGGTTTTCAATGGCTGACTGTTTGGGGATTGGCTTGGGAGTAGATTGCCACATCCTTCTCCCATTTTTGTGGTGCTGGAAATCGAATTTGGGACCTCAGAAACTGCAGAGAGGCGCTCTACAAACTGAGCTAAATTCCAGCACTCTGCAGTCTCTGACGTCCTGACTTTGATTCCCAGCACTGCAAGAATGGGAGAAGGACTTGGCAATCCACTCCCAAAGCAATCCTTAACAATTGGCCATTGTAAAAACTATGAGGGTAGCTATGAGTCAGACATGACTGGACAGCACCCAACAACAAATATCACATTAGTATGTTAAAAATACATCCAGGCATGGTGGTGCACACTTGTTATCCCAGAACTCAGGAGGCAGAGTAGTAATATCATGAGTTTGAGGCCAGCATGGACCATACAGGCACTTCAAAGGTAACTTTGAATATAGAAAGACAATGACTCAAAATGGAAAAATAAAAATAAAATAGACTTGTACACAACTAATTGTCAAAATTACAACCAAAATAATATGAAGAAACCAGATCAGTGAAGATGCAGTTGCCACTAATGTTGAACATTGTATCTTATAGTATTTACAATTTGAATTGTACATGGATATTGCTGCAAGTACTAACATATCAGAGGACAAGAACAAATGGTAAAAATATGATATATTGATTACATAAAATTTAAATATTTTATAATGTGAATGATGCTATCAGAAACCTTAAAATAGACCCCATTGTTGAAAAAATATTTTCAAAATATTTATCTCATAGGGGACTCAGATCTAGAATATGTAAAGGGCTGTAAACTCAAAAATAATAAAAAAGAAAAGCAATGTAAAAATGGATAAATTAATTGAACTGGGATTTCTTCAGAGAACTTGTACAAATTGCTAGAACCTACATGAGAAGATAAACATTATCATTAGTTACTTCAATGAAAAGAAGTAGGATGGATAAAATTTAAAAGGATAAAAACAGAATATAACAGAACATGATATACTTCATAGTGTCTGAGTATGAGACAATTCCTATTTCTTCTTCTCTGCCCTAGACAGTGTATCTCTCCTCCCTAGGGCAGAGAAGGAGGAATATGAGGTATGACCAGACAGTCTACAATATGGCAATCAGTAAGTCAAAACGTAGTAATGGTGTGTAACAAGTTTTAACTTGTTTTTTGCAGTCAGTTGGATGTGAATTTTGGTCGGGAGCAGGTGTATTTTGAGGTGGTCCTAAATCATGGATTTCGAACAAGTCTTCTGACACGGCAATTATGTCAAATAAACATAACAAACAGTGTGTCCTCATCCATCTAACTCACTAGATTTGCGACCATGTCCCTTCTGCTTTATCCCCAAAGTCAACATGACCATGAAAGACAAATGTTTAAAATAGCCAGGAAAGTGCAACTCAAGACACAAAGTGCACTTACATTGTTAAATATATATATATATATATATATATATATATATATATATATATATATATATATGTATTCAGTAGCCGTAGCACCATAACATCCAACCCCATCATCTCAGAAGCTAAGCAGGGTCCGGCCTGGTTAGTACTTGGATGGGAGACCGCCTGGGAACACCATGTACTGTAGGCTTTGTACAAGGACCCAACAACCTTAAATTAAGGGCTACGCCTCTAGTTCATTTCATTATAGTAGTCCTGTATTAGTCAGAATTCCCAGGAGGAACAGAACTAAAAGAATGTATGTATAATTATAAAAGAACTTTTATTAGACTGGGTTACATGATCAAAGGCTGGGTACTGCCACAATGGCTGTTTGCAGGCTAGGGAGCCAGAGAACCAGCAATTGTTCAAGCACCAGAATGAGAAAGACCAACATTGTAACTGCGATTCAAGGTAGTTCCCTGGAGAGTTGCCAGTGTGAGGCTGAAGAAGCTGGAGACTCATATCTATGGAGGTATTGGCAGCAGCAAAACATGCACCTGCTCAAGAATTGAGCTTGGCCACAGCTGAGTTCCCCAGTTCTACAGGATTTTGTTCCATCCAGCCATCATCCCATGCATGATGTCACCCAAGTTCAGTTCAGATTTTTTCCCCTCAGTTTGCTGATCCACATGCCAATCATCTTTGGAAGCATCCTCAGAAACACTTCCAGAAATCTGCTTTACTAATTTGCCAGGTGTCTCTCAAACCAGTCAATTTGACAATCAATATTAACCATCATAGTCCCTAACAGATTGTGCTCAATAGTGAGATGGCCCTGACAGGATCCAAGTTTTGAAGGACTGGAGATGATGGGTCTAACAGAGGAAGGACTTACTTAGAATTTTGAGCAGCAGATAATAATGGGACATCTACACAACTTGTTTCAACAGATGCTGCAATATTAATGGCTTCGTCCATGAGAGTAATATCAGATCTTCATATAAAGTCACTCCAGCCAATAAAGATGTTAGTATTAGCAAGATATATTTCTTAAGAGTGACAATAACATTTCTTCATAGCAGAACTCAAGATATTCCAGGCATTAAAATCATTCAAAATAAAATATAAAGTAATGCACAAAATTTTATATAATTTAATTGTATTTTTAATATGGAACACAATATTGGGTCTACAGATATATAAATAGATGCATATATTTATTGATTGTTATTTTTATAATTATTATACAGTAAGTAATACTTCAATACTTATAAATATTCTCAATTATGGGCCCTATATACATTTTGAAATTTTTTCTCACACAGTTATATAAAGAATGTTGTTCAAATACAATAAAATTGCATTCATTCTAATATATATTGAAATTTATTTAAGGGAATTTTATATTTTTAGCCCAGAACTACTCAATGCGTATCTTTTGGCTGTACACATTTTAATGTTAAGATAATTCTTAAATATATATACCTCAAAAATAAATTTCAAAGATGGTAAATATATGCATTGAATGGTCTTACAAAATATTTGGTCTTGGTTAATCATTACAGAGATTGTTGTTTTTGTTGTTTTTAGGTGCTGTCGAGTCACGTCCAACTCACAGCATCCCTCACAGAGTTTTTGATGGCTAATCGTTTTGGTCAGATTAGCTATTTCAGTTCTGAATCAATTTTTGAATTTAACCCCCTTTTAATAAAAATTATTGCTGAAAGATTTGATGAATTTCCCAGGAATGTCCCGCAGAATATAAAATATACACTCTTGTTACTTCATATAGTTTGTTCTTCAAAGGACATTTTTTTTTTTGCATTTCTTGATTAATAACATTGTCCATAAGAAGAACTAGCCCCCAGCACCACACTGCATCATTGCTGACAACTAAAACCTAAGCACACTCATGAATATTTAATGTTTAATAACAACTTACAAAATTACAAACCATGATAGCAAGAAAGCATTATGTTACTTAAATTAAGATTCTTGTTACTAATCATGTGTCACAAATAATAACAATAGAAAATGTATTGAAGCAAGATTTTGCAGGTGATGATATATTAATCAGATTTTAAAAACAAGACAACCAGGTTTCTATAAACTTAACATATAACAGAAATGTTGGCTTCAAATGACAGTAACTAATCACCATATCCTTTACTTCTTGGCATATGATTAATACTAGAAATGAAATCAAATATTAAAATTGGTTTCAGATGATCTAGCCACTAATACAAAATGCAAGAGTCTGATTAGGTTCATTTCATTAAGCATGAAATAAGATTGAAACTCCTCTCTCAAAATGTAAACTGTCACTATTTTAAAATGCTGTTCTTACATTTTAAAGTCAGTTATTCACTAAAACGTAATTATATATTTATATGGGTAACAAATTTGAGCACAGATTTTGCTATTTTTTTAATTTTTAAAGTTGAATGAGGGTTTACTGCTAAATTTAATACCAAAATTTATAAATGCATCATAGAATAGAATAAAAATGACTATCAGAGATGATTTCTTTTCCAGTGCTTGGGTTTTGAACCCAGGTCCTCTAGTCCCAAGTGAAGAACAGAGATGCACACCCAGACCTCCTTTTTAGTATTTTTTTTAAATTTTGAGACAGGGTCTCACTAAATTGTGCAGGTTGCTTCTGTCCTCAAACATGTGATCCCCCTGCATCAGCCTCTCAAATTGCTGGGATTACAGGCATGCACATGGCACCTGGCTCTAGAAGGAAAATGTTTACATATTCTGTAGCTTTCTATGTGACTGAAATCTTGTTTATTGTGTGTAAATGCTTGCTGTGATTAATCACTGATGTGGTTTTCAATAAAATGTTCTGTACATCTTCCTTCCTCTTAAAACACTATTTTCTTATTTTCTAAGTAGCCTAGTACAAAATTATAAACATCTATTTTTGTAGTGACTGCAGCTATAGCCCTGTGGTATCCGATCCCGTCAGATCTCGGAAGCTAAGCAGGGTCGGGCCTGGTTATTACCTGGATGGGAGACCGCCTGGGAACACCAGAAGCTGTAGGCTGGGAGACGGACCTGGCAACCCCCTCCCAAAAGTCAATCTGCCATTGAAAACCCTATGAACAGCAGAGAAACACTGACAATAGTGTTTCCCCTGTTGTACAGAGGTTCGCTATGAGTCGCTATGAGTCGGATACCGACTGGACGGCACCTAACAACGACAACATTTTTGTAGTAGACTCATTTTTGTGATGTAAAGGACTATTGTTAAAATTAGAAAGAAAGTATGTTTAGTTTTAATTAGGATGAGGAAAAATAAAAATCCCACTCCATGAGTACATTTTTAAGATAAAATAAAAACCATGTATTTCATGATGTTATCAAAAAATGGTGGATATCAAAATGTCTCAAAGTGCTGAATTACACAGAAAATAATCCCTTCACAGGGAATTAGAAAGCTGTTTATTCAATAATGAATGCAAGTGCAAAATATGTCCATTACATAGTGTATACTTGCATATAAACTTCAAGTATGTTAATATTGATTACAGTCAAAATATTAACTATAATTAAACATATATGAACATAAACATAAAAACTAATGTGCATTCATCAAAAATTCCATTAAAATGACAAGATGCAGACTAAAATAATATTTGGAATTTCCAACAGATTTATCAAATAAACGGCTTCTATCAGAATACATAAGTACACCTAAAAATGAAGCAATTTATTCAAAAAGGATGAAGGGCCAGGCACCATGGTGTTCACCACCTATAATCCTAGCAGCTCAGGAGGCCGAAGCAGAAAGATTGTAAGTTTGAGCCCAGGGGCAGACTACAATGAGAACCTGTTTAAAAAAAAAAGGAAAAGAAAAGGAAAGGAAAGGAAAGGAAAGAAAAACAAGAAAAGAAAAAGAAAAAAAATCGTCTAGGGCTTCAGGTCAGTGGTAGAGCAATTGGACAACATGAGCCTGAACTCAGCCACTGGTGGATGAAAAAGGAGTAAGGATATACAATGACACCTCTCTCTCTCTCTCTCTCTCTCTTTCTCTCTCTCTCTCTCTCTCTCTCTCACACACACACACACACACACACACACACACACAATCACATATACTATACAATTGACAAATTATTCTTCATAGTTGTTGTTAGGTCTCATCAAGTAGGTATCCTATTCATAGCAACCCTATGTACAACAGGCAAAACACTATTGTCAGTGCTTCTCTGCTGTTCATAGTGTTTTCAATGGTTTCAATGGATAGATTTTTGGGAGTGGGCTGCTGGGTCATTGGGTAGATATACATTTACATTTAAAAAGCAACAAAGCATTTTTTAACCCAGAGAGGTTTAGAAGAGTAATTCTACTATTTTACACCAGCATCAAGAATGTATTTTCATTACCTCTGATCTAATTCTTTGCTAACATTTTGTATTTGTACACTTTTTCTTTTTTATGAGTACATGATATTTCATGTTATGTAATATAACATGGTATGAAGAAGGCTGTAGCCATAGCACTGTGGCTTCAGATCCCATCAGATCTCAGAAGCTAATCAGGATTGGGCCTGGTTAGTATTTGGATGGGAGACCTCCTGGGAACACCAGATTTTGTAGGCTTGGGGGAAGGACTTCGTGTATATTGGGGGGACACAGGAATCCAGGGCTTCACAGAAACTATGTAAATGCTCTACCACTGAGGTGCATTCCCAGAGCCTTTATTATTTTTCTGAGACAGGGTCTTGCTAACTGATGCAGACTGTCTCTGACATCAAACTTGTTATAGTCTTGCCTCAGTCTCTTGAGTCCTTGGGATTATAGGTGTACACCATGTCTACTAGCCTGCCATATGTTTCTAAAAGACTATCTTGATTTTCATGTTCAGAATAAATGATATGGTAGCACAAGCATCACCAGAAAGAACAGTTAGGACATTAATTAATGGAATAATAATAAAAAAATTAACTAAGGCATGAAAATGATTTTACTAAATGGGAAAATATTTGGCTAATATGCAGCTGAAAATATCAAGACCATTACTAAATAGGAAAAGAAATTAAAACTATGAAGAGAAGTAATTGTCAGAATTTTGAAGCATGAACAGCTTATATGATGATGAAGATATCAAATAATAATTATAATGAAATATTGATTAAAATTAAACATAGAATTTAATGTTTGAGAAAAATTTTATCATGATATATTTAAATACATGTACAGTGATTTATGATTACCCAATTCTACTTCTATTTTAAAATTCTAGGGAAGCTCTTTCAAATGCACATCAGGAAAAATATTCATCTCAGCAATTGTTATAATTTCATTAAAATATTGTAAGAGACCAAATTCTCAATAGACAAAATAATTAAATAAGTCCTGATATATTTGCATAATGAAACCATACAAGAATCATAATGAGCCATTTGTCTTGTGTGATTTGGAGGTGTCTTAAAATAGTACTGAGTAAGAAAAAAGTTAAAAATGAATTTATATATTATGATATACTTATATACAGTAAAGATAAGCAGAAAGATCATAAAGACAAAATTTTCAAAAATGTTTACACTTAGAAGAGAATATAAAATGAATTTTATTCAGGGTCTTATTCAGTAGGAGTTCCTAGTTATGGTAATATTTTATTATTAAACTGTAAAGGAAGTACAGAAATGTTCATGTAAATGTGTATTTAAATGTGTGTATATTTTATAATAAAAGTAGAATAGAAAATGCTTTCTAAAAGAAGGTCATGACAAAATATGTCAGAAAGGGCCCCAAATTATAACTGCAAAACCTAACCCATTCTTTTTGCACAGAGGAAGGAAATAGATTACTTTAATAGAGAGTTTTTAGAGTTATAGTAAATAAGCCATTACTGGGTGGGGTTTAAGTGAATTCTGGAAGGAAGAAAATGAAGATTTGCTATAAATCCATTCTTCTTTACTTAGATACTTAAGATTTTGTTTATTTGTTTTGTAAAAAGGAGAAGAATAGGGAAAAGTTTGAGGCAAAATCAAATACCTTTTTTTTTGCAATTTTTTAAAGAAACTATTACACCAAGTTTATATGTTGGTGGTAAGAGTATAATATTGGCAATGTAGAAATTTAAGGTTATGATTTAGGTGTGGAGACTTTGACAAGGTGAGTAGAGATGTCGCTCAATGGAAAAGATGGGGAAATAGTGAATTATCCAGGTAGAATGTCAGGTACAGTATCTGACAAGTAGATTTGTACATGGCAGAAAGGAGACATTTTTCTCATAGTGACCTTTTTAATCTTAGCAAAGCAAGATCAATCTGAGAATGAGAGAAGATGAGCTACCAGAGACTTGAAGAGAAAAAATAAATTATGAAATTCTTTTCCTGCAGCGTGATGAATGGAATAATGTTTGAACTCTTATAGGACTTCCAAGCACTTCTAATACACAACTTTGAGTTTGTGGCATTTATTCATTTATTGGATTTTTGTTTATTTATTTATTTAATTAATTAATTTATTTTACAGTGCTGTGGATTGAACCAGAGGCTTAGTATATGCTAAGCAAGTTCTGTACCATTGAGTTGCGTCCCCAGAACAGTCATTATTTTATCGTGAAAACTAACACCATTGTGTGTGTGTGTGTGTATGTATGTATGTGTGTGCTTCTCGAGCTTTATTCATCAGCTTAATCCAGGCATAGAAATCACAGAGAAAAAACAGTAAGATTTGCAGTTTTTGACTGATAAGTATGAGAGAGGAAGAAAAGAATCAACATCCCTGATATTGAATACATCAGAAAACAACAGTGAGACAGAGAATACAATGTGAATAGTAGGAGTAGGGATAGGAACAGGCAAGGAAAAAGCAACTAAAATCCACAAATTCTAAGAGGTGTGTTGAGATTGAAGTACAAGAGAAACTGAGATGAAACTGGTTGAGTTGCCAGTAATGGAATGTCTAGTCTTTTAACTGATAAGATGTAGACAATAAAAACATGAAGAACCACCAAATTTTGTACCAGGATGCAAGGAAGAGTGTATTGTGCAGCATGAGATAGTTTCTATCAATAAAAAAGAATAATATGATTGAACAGAGAAAAAATTGAAAATAAGCATTTCATAAACATAGTATTATAATCCCATATTTTGTGTATGGAAAAGGAAGAAGACACACACAACCACAATAGATCAATAAGACTACATACCCCCAAGTGTTCTACCTAGGAACACATTTTTAAAAATCCAACAGCAATAAATCCAATGTTGACATTTATGGCTGAATAGCGTCTTAGGCATAGTCCATGACACAAGTAAGTAGCCAATACTAGAAGGCTTATCAATATAATTTTTCTGAAAATAGTACTTAATATGTGTCTTCCATAAAGGATGATGTTATCTATATATGGTTTTATTTACTTCATGACTTATTAAGTTTCTAACACTCCATTATTAATTTTATTTTGATTCAATTTTATGAGTTGAGATATAACTTAAAATCTTGTGGAAATGAGCAAATTATAAAACCTCGTGTTAGTTTTAGTGATTCTATCCAGAAAGTGTTATTACCATAGATAATGGAAATTATTCAAACTTATGAGAAAGCAACCATTAAGTGATGAAGTATATCAATTTACTAATAAATGAACTCAACATTTTAATATGAAAATATTTTTATTTTTATTTTTTATTTTTTCTTTATTTATAAATGTTGATGGGGTACAGAGTAGCGAGATTTTTGCTATATCACTATATTACATCACTGTTGCTTACACATTCATCAACCTACATATTTTACAGCACCATATGTCCCATGTATTCATGTAGTCATATCATATATTTTGAGGTAACACCTGATTTTTTATTATTGACTCGACAATCACCACACTCTGATTTACTTTTACACAGAGTTTGCAGTAACATTTTACTTGCTAAAAGGAAATGACTGAATAGAAAATATAGGAAGAAGCTTTGGCAAACTTCAGATTATTAGTTTTGAACTTACAGATAACTCATTGTGTACATTACATACACATGTAGTGCATTGTGCCATTATTTACTATCATGCTATTCTTATTTTAGACTAAACACTGACAACTATTTTTGGGAAAATACAATGATTAATAATTAGTACAGTACATTTCCTATCTAAAACAGAAATGTAGAACTTAATTACATGCATAAAATATTTAAATAAAAATGAAACTACCAACTGATGTACACTTTCTGGGCTTATTTAAACTTTCAAGAAGTGCACAGTAGCAATTCTTCTTTCAGTGTGATGCTGGAGAACATGAAGTAAAAAACTAAAATTCATGTATTTTAGGGCAAGATATATATTTTATTCCCGATCCTTATTGGAGTATTATGAAATTTTTAGAACTTTAAAAACTTTGCCTACTTAAAAAAGATCTCTTCTCTTTTTAATTGTTAAAATGTGAATTTATATCATGAAACCTCTTTCTCATTCTGTATGTAGTCAAATGACGCACATAACATTGTGTTTTAATTTTTAAAATTGACCTCCAAATCACATATTAAGTTCTCATGAATGTGCATGTCAGGGCTTGTTTCTACTTGTTTTAAGTCTCTACATTCATATTTACCTAATTACATTGAGCTGTAAATACTATTTTACATTTTACACTAATATTTATTTCTCTGAGCAATCCCTTTTAGAAATTCAGCAAATTTTCCATGAGTAATTTGTCAGGCACTTATTGATATATATTTTAATGAGATGTTCATGTTTTGACTTCATATACATTAGTAGCTATTACAATCTCATATTAAAATTTAAATAAATTTATCAATGTTTCTGAAGTCTAATATAATTGGCTCATATTTTCATTTTGGATTCTCAGCTTTTGTTTCATGTATTCTAAGAGTGAATATCACTAAAATCTTTGCACTATCAGAGATTATAAAAGACACCTTAGCTTTCCTATATTTTCTTCCTGAATTTTCTTTCAATGTGTCTTTTTATAATTAATATTCTAAATGGAATATGAAGTGGTAAGTAAAAATTTTCTTCTTTGTGCCCAATTTTCCTAAAAGTGTTAGTGTAATAACCCAAAACCAATAATCTCATAATCCATGCATTCTCAATTTATGGAAACATATTACATATTATAAATTATTTTTATAATCAATTTGTTTCTTATATTTGTATCCCATTATGAAAATCCAGTTAGCCCGGCACCACTGTTTCTCATGAAGCTGCGCAGGATCAGAATTTCCAGTCCAGAAGCAGTGTGGATAAATTAGTGAGAAATTATCTTAAGATAGTAAATGACTGGAGGTACAGCTCAATGGCAGAGCATTTACCTAACATGTGTGAAGCCCTGGGTTCACCCCTCCAGTGTGGAGAAAAGAAAGAAGAAAGAAAAAAGAAAAGAAAAGAAAAGAAAGAGGAAGGAAGGAAGGAAGGAAGGAAGGAAGGAAGGAAGGAAGGAAAGAAGGAATGAATTTTAATTTCCAAATACAGGTTACTCACAGTTTTTTAATACCTAGGAAACTCACAATTTAATAATAAATTCCATAAACATTTATTATCACTATCTAGTAACAATAGTTTATCTGACCTTCTTATTCTATATCAAATAATTATTAATTTAATTATAACCTATTTGTTGGATCCATTTTTCATCAATTTTAACAACACATTTAATTGTCAATATTTATTTTTTTATTAATTCACAAAATATGAATAGTGCCCCTTCTGCAGTTTACACCAGGCACAGATATACATGTTTGAGATTCTACCAAAAACCTGACAAATATCCATGCAATACTTGGATGTTATAATTTAATAATGAAAGAAAAAATCATAACAAATGAGTGGATAATATGTTAGAAATCAATAGGGTTATGGAAGAAAATGTTGCATCCATGCAGTGCATACACACACACACACACACACACACACACACACACACACACACACACAGAAACAAACACACTCCCTAAATGGTATATTTAGGGTTAGAGTAAGGAATAAATTGTAACTTTAAATTTGATGTTCATCTTCACGATAGTTCCCTGGTAAATATGACATTTAAGGAAAGATTTGAGGCACAGGTGTGAGGTTAACAATACAAATACAAGAAATATCAATATGAATTTCAGATAAAGATAAGTAATTTTAAATATGAGCTGGGGTTTAGCTCAGTTGGTAGAGTGCTACCCTTCCCTCTCTGAGGCCATCGGTTTGTTTGATCCCCAGCACCTCCAAAAGGGGAGATGGATTTGGCAATCCATTCCCAAAGCAATCTCAAAACAATCAGCTACTGAAAACCCTTTGAGGGTTGTTTTGAGTTGGACCCTACTCAAGGGCATCTAACAACAGCAACAATGTTAACCAAGAATTTGCCGCATGTATGTTCTGGTTTGAAAACCAATTTATCAAAACTGGTAGAATTTAAAGGTATAGATACAAGAACCAACAGGATGGGTTATTTGAATATAGGTTTGAAGTATTAAGCAGACCCATTACTGATGTTTCCCAGACTTTCAGAAGTAGGAGCATTAGCAGGGAAGAAAAAGAAAGGAAAAGAAAGAAAGAAAAAAGAAAAACAAAGATAAATGAAGAGAAAAGCCAACCACTGAGTATGCCCCCAAACCAAGATAAATCATTAAAAGGAGATAGAATGGTGGAATGCATCCAAACCTGTTGCCAAGCCAAGTAAAGTAATATCAGAAGATGTGCATTGAATTCAGCCAAATCATGGGCATTGGTAAACCTGATAGAAGTCCATCTAATAAAGGAAGATGAAGTTGATAGATGGGCGAAAGGAATAAAGTAATCATTTCTGTTATTATGACTAACAATGAATAAAGACTTATAAAACTCAGGAAAATAGCTGACAATGTATATTTTAAATTTATTCAAGAGTAAATTAGATTGTCAGGATATATTATGCTAAGCCCAGCAAAGGAGCCTTTGTTGCTGCTTTTTCCTTGAAGAATTTCATACAAAGACAAACTTAAACATTGTTTTTCATGCAAGTGTGAACCAAGTTTCATGTGCATATATATGATGAGCCCAATATGACTTTTACCATGAACTTGGAATTACTGGGGGAAATACTTTCATTGAAAGAGTTCAGAGGAACCCATCTCTCCTATTTGGCTAGGATCTAAGCACTGTTAAGAATGATAATGTTAGTAATAAGTCTCTGTTATAAGAACCCTTTAACGTTTACTTTTACTTCAAGTAAACTAAACTGTTGGAAGTCACGTAGATTACACCCTTGGACTGGCAGCTGACAGACTCTTCCTTTATGCCTGACAGCCTTAAGCAAGGAGCTTTCAAATAAGCTACCTCTCTTTTGATGACTAGTCAAACTGTCATTAGGGCATCCTGGTTGTTGTAACCATATCACAGATGCCTTGGGACCCCTACACTCCAGAAACCAGGAACACCACAACCACACCTGCTGCTGAAGCCACAACTTTTGTTTCAGGAAGCTTTGCTCTAGTCATGATTCTCCCTAGGCCACTTCCCCTGGCTTTAGAAGATTGGTCTGGGCAAGATAGACCTTGATGATCTCTACCTGACCCTGTTCAACCTGAAGCTATTCTCATTTAGCATAAGAGGACAAGCAACTTTCCACTGATGTGGCTAAATGCCTGTGAGGGGTACAATGTGAAACTCCTGATTGGTCCTTATGAGAGGCCTATGATTGGTCGCTATGAAAGGCTTATCATTGGTAGAACTGGAAGCTATGCACATGCAGGCTGGTGACTGTAGAATTATAATCAGTGCATAAGGATACTATATCCCTTCTCTGGCTACATAAGGAGGCTGTTTTTCACTATTTTGGTGTTAGGCTAAGGAGGCTTCTCTACTGTATAGCAACATGAGGCCCAATAACATCATCTTCCAAATGATCATTTTGCCTATTTAAGGTCTTTAAACATAGTGGCTGCAATAATGGGCTCAAACATAAAAACGATCATGTGTGTGACACAGTGTTGGGTACAGTTTTGTTCTGTTGTATATAGGGTCACTAAGAGTCAGGCCTCACTCAGAAATACCTAACAACAACATCATCACAGGTAAAGTAGGTTGGCCTTGTTACATGAAGAACAGACAAGAGCCTAGGGCTTCCAGGCCCTGAAGCACACAGCAGCAATAGCTTCAGCAATGGCAGAAAGGAAGTCTTTGAAGAGTTCCAGACAACCTCTGAGAACTAAGGGACCCAACACCCATGGCTCACAGTTGCAGCACAGAAAAAGAGTAAGAGTTCAGGAGGGCCACCAAGAAAGTAAAGGCATGATTTCTGAAGCTCCGAACTGGAATAGAAGGTCAGTGAAGAATATTAGAGAAACAGGGAAGATAAAAGCTGCAAAAAGCTAGGACACTGAAGGATGGTGGAAATATTGAGAAAGCAAGAGACATGAAGAGCCATAGGTGAAAGCAGAGAGTAAGAGAACTGCAAGCCCCATTGGCTAGAATAGTTCAAGAGTCATCACACATTAAGGAACTTTGTATACTGACACCTACAGCTCAGGTGCATAACTCTAGCCACTCCATCTTGGCACTCTAAGTCCAGAGCAATAACCCTCTGACTTGATCGCCTAGAGCAATAAGCCTTTGGCTTTGAAATATTGGAGCTAACAGCCTCTATTCTCAAAGTTTGGAGGTAAAAGTCTCTTGGTTTGGAAGTCTAGTTTGAGAGATTCTAGAACTCAAGGATATTAAGACTAAAGGAAATACTCCCTGCTTATTAACAATTTTTATCTGGGTCAAGAAGAAGAACCCCCAGACAGCTGTCTGTCTTGTCCTCTCAAAGAAATGCAATAATAATAATAATAATTATTATTATTATTATTGACATTATTCAGAACAAATCGTGTGGGATGGTCTTAGAAAAGTTTTAAGTCAAATCTCATATTCATAGATCTTCCAGTGTATAATTTTTATTATCCATGATTTTCAAAACATTGGCAAAAAATATTTAAAGTGATCCTAGATTAGTGAGAAATGTTTCTTAAAAAAATATAACTTTACCTGCATCCTCAGAGGAATCCTAGAAATATTTTCAAAAGAAGCTAAACAACTCAAAAAAAGTCAGCACAAAGGTAAATAAGGTACAAATTGAGATAATAAGCAGAAAACACAGGGAAAACCTTCTGTTTGTAAATCCTATTAGATATAGCATATAGTAACTATTTTATGTAATAATAAAAATAATATAAAAATAGAGAAATTAGAAAAATGAAAAGTAACCAAATAGATTATATCTATATATCTATATAATATGTATTATTTTTAGAAATTAAAAACAATCATAGAAAGTAAACACTAATGAAAACAATCAATTCTATGTAAGGTACAGTAAGTTCCAGTTGGCTATGCTTTTCTTGTAACAAGTAAAAGAAAAAATAGAGTTTTAAAATAAATATGGGCATTTTGTAAGAAAATAAAGTTTAATAATCTGAAATTCCAGAGATGTAGATTTTAGAAAGTGGGCAGTTAATT
Source organism: Pedetes capensis (assembly GCA_007922755.1). NCBI lineage: Eukaryota > Metazoa > Chordata > Mammalia > Rodentia > Pedetidae > Pedetes > Pedetes capensis. The sequence continues at coordinate 18,470 of VMDO01016039.1, forward strand.
ACCGGATATCTTCTTCATTGGGAGTAATTCTTGACTCTAGGCATCTATTGATTATTGGAATTAACCCATATAGAAATTTTCTACTATAGAAAGAAAACATAGCAAATATTTGGGAATTTATGGAGTTCTAGCACAAGAACTTTGAAAATCCAAGAGACCCAAGTGCATGATTGTTTTTATCTCATGGTATATTTCCTAAACTATTTTGCTAAGTCAGATGTTTAGAGTTTCTGGAAGGTAAAGGGATATTTCTTGGAGTCTTGTAATATTTCGAATAAATATTCTCATCTACGCAGTGAATGCTTTCTTAAACACAAATCCTGTTTTCTACTCAAGACATTATGATTGGACATTGTGTGAAGAAGGAAGAAAAAGTATAAACCTTGAAATTTCCAAGTGTCAAATTCCCATAAATTTCCATGTGAAAAGACAGAAAGCAACCAGAGCCTCAAACAAAAACTGTTAGTAATATATACGTGGGGTAGAAAAAAATCAAAGGAAAAATGAGTCTTAATAAGAGTACTACCATTTCTTGACACAGCTGGATTTTTGATTGGATTGAATTAATCTTTTACTTCTCTGTCTGCTTCATAATGTAAAATGAGAACAAATTTACAGAAAGATATAATTTAGAGCTTCTTCTGTTTCTTCCCATATCTTGTTCAAAATCAAATTTGAAAAACTTATTATATTTGAATCAAAAATGAAAATGGAGACCTATGTTAAATGGAATTAATATGCCTTAGAATCAGACCTACATGTAATCTAGACATAGGGTACATGAATAGTTATCTAACAATAATAATTCAAATAATATAAATTTAATAAGTAAAAATGCTAAGCAGATGAAAAGATAGTTAACAGTAGTATTAAAACAATGAATCACATACACATGCTACAAATACAAAACAAAATTTTAAATAAAATTTCTTGGACATGTTTAACAGCAGAATGGTCATTGCAAAATATTAATAGTTTTCTTGAGACCACACAAATATAAAATACCAAATGACAACTAGAGAGGAAAATGAGAGACAGACAGAGAGAGAGAGAGAGAGAGAGAGAGAGAGAGAGAGAGAATATGAGTGAATGGGGAGGAGAAGCTATCTGTAGACACAGAGAACATAGTAAAGTCTAACATATTTTTACACCGCATTCCAGAAAGATAGAGGGAAAAATAGAAATGAAGCAGGAAAGTAAATATGTGAGAAATTTACAAAGCAAACAACATATATATTTAAGAAGCTAAATGGATGCAAACTGGGAGAAATGCAACAAAAAGCATAATTGCACACCTCATAACCAAACCTCTGAAAAGGAAAAATGAAAACCAGTTTTTCAAAGCACGTCAAAGGGAAAAAGGCATGATAGCTTTAAAATATCAGCAATAAGTTTTATAGCTAAAATTTTAACAAAATAAGTGAGTGAAATTATGTGGAATGGCTAAAATATATTTTCAAATACTTGCTAATCTAGATATAAAAATCTATACCATTGAGGCTTGCAACTGTAGCACTGTGATGTCTGATCCAAGTCAGATCTTGAAAACTAAACAGAGTCAGACCTGGTTAGTCCTTGGATGGGAGATCGCCTGGAAACACCAGGCGCCGTAGGCTTCAGAGAAGGACCTGGCAACCCATTCCGAAAAATCATTCAGCTACTGAAAACATAAACAGTAGAGAAGCACTAACAATAGTGTTTTGTCTGTTGTTTGAGTCTCAATGAGTCAGACACTGACTCAACAGCACCTAACAATAACGTTGTTGTTGTTGTTGTTGTTAGGTGCCTTAGAGTCAGTATCTGACTCATAGCGACCCTCTGTACAACAGGGGAAACACTACTGTCAGTGCTTCTCTGCTGTTCATAGGGTTTTCAATGGCAGATTGATTTTTGGGAGGGGGTTGCCAGGTCCTTCTCCCAAGCCTACAGCTTCTGATGTTCCCAGGCGGTCTCTCCTCCAGGTACTAACCAGGCCTGAAGCTTAGCCTCTGAGATCTGAAAGGATCGGATGCCACAGGGCTACAGCTGCAGGAACAACAACATACGATGTATAAATTTCCATGGAAAATTAGTGTGAAATAACATAATTTTGCTGTTTTGTTAGGTGCCATTTGTTGTATATTATTAAACTTCCCTTCGTCAATTATAGAAACTTTGATTCTCAGCAGGAATGCAAGAAACTGTGCATTTTATACACTGATGAAGACAATGGATAAAAGCATTATTATCTTCATAACAATATTTCTATATTTTATAACTGAAAAGAAATAGTACATAACATTTTCCCTTAATTTGTTTTCAGATATTAAAATGTGATAAATCACTTTCAGTGATATAATGTAGTTGAACATATTTAAAAATTATGATTCTAATAATTCAATTTTTAAAAGCAATTAGAATACTAATTAAACACTACAAAACAAATACTGGCCCTGATTTGCTGATGATTGGTGTCATAAAGTAATAGTTATTGTACTGATCTCTATTTGATTGGGAAGAGACAATAATATCCATGAATAATTTTGAAGAAAAGTGATGATATCCACTCCTTTTTAACATTTGACTTAATTTTTTCAATACTCAACCTAATTAGAACTGTGTTTCTTCCCAAATGAAAGAATGGCATAGAGCTGCAAATTTATTCTAGTTATCCTCTTTTAACTAAGAACAAAACAAAGTTAAGAAAAAAATGTGCTGTACCTAATTAAATATAAAATGGACACATTGAATTCATAAAATACTACTTTCAGATGTCCTCAGAGATCATTTTAATATGATTTTTTCTCCCAATATTGAGACCTCTCTAAAATCTTGCAAATTTTTATGCATTGTGTGTCTGAAAGCAAATGATTTGTTGTTAGAAAATTTACCTTTTACTATTGACCTATGATTTTATTTTAGTCACATTCACCTACTTGCTCCTAAGTCTGCCCTAAAGGGTCTTAAAGCATCTTCAATATACCAATTTTGAAATACCATAAGACTATTTAAAAAACCACGAAGTCTTAACTTTCAAAGAATAAACATTATATCTGGTATTTTAAGTTGATTTGCTTTCTACTTATTCTGGCTACTGTTACTACATAATTCAGTAGTTCTACATCTCTCCCTATTTCAAACTGAAAAGGTTTTACTTAATTTTATTTCTGGTTTTAAGGTTTTACTAAATATTTTAATTTTAAAGGTAAAATCTTTGTAGATATTTATTTCCCACATCATTAGTTCATCACAGAGTAGTAAGTTAAATATTTGGGTACGTTCTCATGAATTCCTGCAACTGAAAGAAACACAGTGAACCAAAACTCTTATAACACGCACTGGATGTACTAGTGAAAATTATTATTTGTTATTCAGCTGTGTGTTAGATACTCTCACAAAATATTAAAAATATTTGAAATAAATAAATATGTGTGACAATATCTTAATCTTGAACTTGCTAAGCTTAGTATTTTATTAAAAATGAATTTAATCAGAGATAAAAAGGGAAACCCTGGAAATATAAATTAAAAGTAATTTTATAATTTTATTCAAATTGAATTTACAGATAAATAGAGATTAACCAAAGGCATAAAAAATGCCTTTGATTATTAAGAAAAAAATAGAATATAAAAATTAGGAACTCAAAGAATTTTAAACATTAAGTCCTTTATGGTCAGTGTCTTATTATATCTACATATTTCTAAAAAGTGAGGAATCTGTAATGGGGAAAAATAAAACACACCCCAGGGAAACAGAAGAAAAGCTTTAAAAATGCAATTTACTCTGCTGCTGTAGCTAAAGCTAGAATTACCCTGCAGCAAGTCGTGATTCTCTGGTACATTTAAGTAGTTTTCATTTACAAAAATGGAATAAGGCAGAAGAATCTAAACAAAAGCCCTTTGTTTCATTTTTGATCTTGAGAGATTCCATAGATGATCAAATTTTAATGGAAGAAAATTTAAAAGATGTTTAGATGATGCAGGCAAAAGAATAAAGAACTGTCTTCCAATCAGTTATTTTGAAAATAGAGAAACTAAGGAATTACTCATGTGAGGTCTGCTTACAAATATGTTTTGCAGCTTTCCAAGTATATTTAAATGAATAAAATTACTGGAGGATTTTTTTTCCTCCTTGCTAAAATTAGGAAATAATGTGTTAAAGTCATCGCTAGAAGAACTATCTGATTTGTAAGTGCTCTGATTTTAAACCTAGTTTAGCTTTTTTGAATGCAAGAACTTGCTCTATATTAATCTTTTCTGCTTAGCCTCTCAGTAGAATGAATTTGGAGTCCTCTTAATGTCCCCAAGCAATATTTAAAAAAAGAAGTATAGAAAAATCCTAACAGATCATCTGGATCATTCTGATGTCAGAAGAATAACACTGCTAAATACTGCCTTGACTATTTTACTTCAGACTCAATTTCAAACTCCAAAGTAATAGAATTTTAATATCAGGAAGAGATGTTCATAAAGGACTTTTTTTTTTTTTTCGGTATTGGGGGTTGAACATAGGGCCTTGCACCTGCATGCTTTGCAAGTGCTGGGTCACTAAGCTGCGTCCCCCAGCCCATTTTATTTTTACTTTTTGAGACAAGGTCTCTCTAAATTACGCAGACTGCCTCTGGTTCTCGAACTTGGACCCTCCTACCTCTGCCTCTGGAGCCACTGGGATTACAGGTGTGCACCACTGCGCAGGGCACATGAAGGACAAATTTAGAGTGTTAGGCAAAAATTGTACAGTGGGAATTTATTCTTAAGAAACTAAATGAGAGTTGCTCATCATAAGATATACCTCAAGAGAACTGGTTTGTGCACAAAATTAATAGATTTGATAAAATAAAGAAATTTCATTGTAAATAACTGCAGCAATATGAAAAGTCCATAAAAGAAATAAAAATTATGTCAAAATAGCTAAAATTCTATTAACTTTGTCAACATCAAACTGTAATGTTCTTTCAAATATATCAATAGACACAAAGAAATCTATTTTGATGTAAAAAGAATATACATATTAATTTATGAATTACAGGAAAATAACACAATCAAAATATATTTTTAACAATATATGATATAGTTTATCTTGGTTCTTGAGTTAAAAATTCTAAAAGTATTTTAAATCTTTTTGCTATGAATATATTTTAAGAGTTTCAAAACTAGAAATTTTGAGATACTAGGTTTCATGGATTTTATTAAAAATTTAATTATTAAAACTTTAAATCTGCTTCTGTTTATATGGCTAGTAGGCTGAGACATGGTATGTACTTCAAAAGAGATACAATGCCTTTTACTTTTACATATATATTTATGGGGAGTATATGTCTAAAATTATTGATGAGAAAGTGTCCATTTTTCCTTTATCTTGGCCTAAAGTTTTCAAAAATACACTATTATATATATTTTATTTGAAATCAATTTTACTTTAAACCTAAGAGAAAAATTTATTAAATATTCACTAAAGAGACTTGCAGATGCCTGCAGCCATAGCCCTGTGGCATCCGATCCTGTCAGATCTCGGAAGCTAAGCAGGGTCAGGCCTGGTTAGTACCTGGATGGGAGACTGCCTGGGAACACCAGAAGCTGTAGGCTTGGGAGAAGGACCTGGCAACCCCCTCCCCAAAAATCAATCTGCCATTGAGAACCCTATGAACAGCAGAGAAGCACTGACAGTAGTGTTTCCCCTGTTGTACAGAGGGTCGCTATGAGTCGGATACCGACTCTAAGGCACCTAACAACAACAACAACAACAAAGAGACTTGCAGGTGCTTGTATAAATAAGATTGTCTTTTCAAATATTGTTCTGTGTGGTTGAGTTGGTGTCCTATTCATTGGGACCCTATGTACAACAGAAGACACACTACTGTCAGTGCTTCTCTTCTATTTATAGGGTTTGCAATAGTTCCTTGTTTATTGGGAGTGGGTTTCTGGGTCCTTCTCCCAAGCCTAAAGCACCTGGTGTTCCTACTCAGTCTCCCATCCAAGTACTGACCCAGCCCGGCCCTGCTTAGCTTCAGCGATCTGACCAGAGGCCATAGTAGCATGGCTGCAGGCTATCAAATGTGTGGTTATCATAAAACAATGGTATGGAGAATATCCACCTGCACAATCTCCTGGAATTCATGCTATCATGATCTTCCATTCCTTGCTGACAGGCAACAAAAACTGGAGACACCTATTCCCTAAAACTATGACCCTTTTCATCAGGAAATAGCCAGATGACTTCAGCATCTGTAACTCTAACAGATTTTCAGTTCTTGAGGAAGGAATGTTAGGTAGCAATTAGATAGGAGGAGCAGAGAATCAAAGAAAAGGAGGTAAGAATTAACTTAAACCTTTTTTTTTTTTTTGCCCATATGAAACAAAATGATTGTCTTGTGCAAGAGTGGAAGAAAAGTCCTTTGAATTTCACCACAGAACCAAGACACAGGCAAGCAAACAACCTGCTAACAATAAGCAGGTCCATCTTAAATAACTGTAGTTACTTTCACTCTGGCCTATTTCATGGTTCCAGGCTAGTGTGAGCAGCAACAGCCTTGAGAAGGCCACTACAAAAGAAGCCATGGCCACCAAATAAAGTGCTAACCCTCCATTGAGCAGCCTGCTCCATCTCCTGTGTGTGTGGCCGCAGGGGGTGGGGGGTTCTTGCTCAACCTCTTTATCACCCTTCTCTTTTTTCCTTTCTTCCAAAAACACTTGCTTTGCTGGCTCCTATTGCTCTCCACATCTCCTTGAGCTACACAGTGCCCTCTTAAATTCTTCTTAACAGGGACACAAGGTCCGACTTGAAATTGCCTAACATTCATAACCACTCTGCCCATGTGATTTTGTGTCTATACCTCATATCTACTAGATTATGAATTATATCATTTTACTCTCAACTTTTCCATATTTGTTAAGAAGCAATATTTTAAAAAAGCAATATTTAATTTAAAAATATTTAATTTAAAAAATGAAGCAAAATTTTAAAAATTATTTAATTTTTTTTCTCAAAATCTTGCTATATGTCTGTGGACCATCCTGGGCAGTCCCTCCACACACACATTTGTCAAATCCTCTTCATTCCATTCCCCTTCTAGCCTCCATGAATCCTTGTTGAAATATTGCAACAAGCATTCTACTGTAGCTTCTTAACAATTCTCCATCAACCTTAGAAAAGTTTTGTATTATTCTTTCTAGAACAAACACGATTCAATTTCTGCCATATAAAATTTTCTGACTGCATTTGCTTTCTACCAAATAAAACCCAAACTGTTAAGTATATAATGCAAGACAACTGTGAAAACAGGTTTGCCAGTTTAATTCCTAACTTTGAGGTCAAAGGAGGAAGGAATGACTTATAATTATTGACGAGTTCTGTACTGTAAATTTTTTCACTGTGGCTGATATAGTACTATCCATGGGACATCCATGAATATATGGTTGGGGAAAGGTGCACACAAATAGCACTTAGGAGGAGGTATAAACTGGAGCTAGTTTTCTTCTGTTACCTTGACATAGTTTACATTTCCAAGCTTTGATTACCCTCTATTTTTCTAAACACAAATTACTCTTTACTCAGGTATCTGTCACAGTGTGAATGAAACGTTACTCAGATTTGCATTCTGAAATAAAATCCTTATGCTTCTGTGACTACCAACAGACAGTCAAAAAGCAAAACAGAAGCATATATAATCAAAAACCTTCATTTCAGATACTATCTAGAGTAAATGATATAAGCAAATGTATGTGAGAAAAATTTGCAAAAGCCAGATTTATTAAAAATAATGTTCTATATGAAATGTTATTAATGTAGCTGTCTATATTTCAAGAACCTATTCAAAATTTTACCCAGAATAAAACCTTAAGCTCCTATTTCATTCATATGTATGTGCACTCTTCATGTATTTTAAGAAAAAAGAACAGGTGTAATAATATAAATATACTAGAAATGTGTCTAATTATTATTATAAGTAAAAAATCAAGTATCAAAATGAAGGCCTCAGCATGTCAGGTTGAAAAGTGATGCCAGAGCACTCGTTTTTTTCTTGCCAGTGGAAGGTGTGAGACTTGTAGTCCCACTTTTGGCAATGATTTTGAAAAGTCTGTTAAATGTCTCTGATGTGATCTCAAACCTAAGACTGCAATCCACTCAGCTTCTGTAAAAAGTTTGGCATTCAAATATTGGGCACGCACGAAGCTCTAAAGACTATTATACTATTTCTTTGGGCATAGGTCCTTCAGAACACTAGGCAAAGGCCAATGGATGTGCATACAGTACATTTCCATATTTTTTCTCCAGTTTCAAAAGAACACCAAGCAGTTTCTAATTTACCAGCATATGGTTATACTTGATGACATCCATCAAACATTAAGCAGACATATTGCAACATGCTTTAACTTGTAGGATCAATGTATTTAATTCAAGATCTGTCACCCTTGGATTCATAGACATTGCACTCATTTCTTTTAGTTATATTGTGAGCTATTTGAACAAAAAAGTTGTGAGTATAATTTTTGCTTACTGGTAAATGCATCTGTTTTGGAGAAAAACACACATATTTAAATTTGTAAACAAAGCATTTGTAAATGAATAAGTACTATGGACAATTTCTTTATATACTAAGTTTAAAGTAAGTGACTGAAAAGATATCAGCATTATTTGTACAACACTAGCCATTTTGTTCAGGGCTATGTTTGAAAGAGGTATGCATTCTGGAATTTCTTAAATAATATGTTGAGACATTGCAGCATACTGATAAGCCTTACTTGGAAATAAAACATGCCAAATTTTCTGATAGTTTTATCTCTTGTGGTGGCCAAATTTGCACCATTGACTTCTTAGCTGGACAAATAAGCCTGAGACCAAAGTTTATTTAAGATATATGCATAAGTTTTAATTATTTCTAAATATGTCATTCCATGAACACATTTGATAAATACTCTTCTAATTTCCCATGAGAGCATTAACAAGCAATTTTAGAGACTTAGTTCTCTAAGATAAATGGTTCTCTGGAGTCCCCATGTTGTGACAATAATAAAAAAAATCAGAGTAGACTAGAATTAACATTATGAAGTAATACATAGGAATTATTACTACTAATCTTTTAAATGAGTTAATAAAATAAATTTAAAATAGCAACAGTCTGCAGATATACCACTATGGTGTCTGATCAGGTCAGATCTTGGAAGCAAAGCAGGGTCCAGCCTGGTTAGTACTTGGATGGGAGACCGCCTGGGAATACCAGGTGCTGTAGGCTTGGGAGAAGGACAAGGCAACCCTCTCCTCCAAAAAATCAGTCATCAAAAACCCTATGAATAGCAAAGAAGCACAATAATGTTTCATCTGTTGTACATAAGGTCACTATGAGTCAGACACTGACTAGATGGCACCTAACAACAGCAATGACAAAATGGCAACCAATAGACCCATTTTTAGATGCGAAAAGTGGAAATTTCTCATCAGTAGATTACATTAAATTATGATTGAAGAGATTTTTCATGCAGAGGGAAAATATCTGAGATAAAAAGATGTAAATGCTTAAAGGAATATAAAGCAATGATAAAACTATATGTATATATACTGTATATATGCATATATACATATATAATACAAAGAGAAATATACGAATTATTGCTTTATCAGCAATAATACTAAAATTATAATAATAATTATGAGGTGATGAGGGAAGATGTCTTATTACCTATAATAGTTGTAAAGAGGAAAGATTATGCTAAAAGGCAGAAGGAATTAAAAGGAAGAAATGAAACTCACTATTTACATAATTATTTCTGAGAAAAATGAAGATACTCCAGATATTAAGTACTAAACTCATCTAAATTTAGCAAGTTTTCAGCTATGTCAATGTAGGCAAATAAATTTTATTCCACGTGCAAGGCATTAAAATCACCTTTAAGAAGACATTATACACCATAGCAGAAGAATGGAATGCACGAAAATAAATATAATAAAACTAACTGAGACAAACTAAGGTAAATTAAAGCGTTTACAATGTTCAAATTTTGGAATATAACATTGCAAATACATCATTTTTCCACCAACTGGGCTTTGGGTTTGATGCAACAAGAATAAAATAATTGAACAATTTTTTTAAAAAGGAAGAAAGAAAAAAAAAGAGAAATATAAGTTCAAAAACCTTAACACAAAACAGGAGTTTAACCTAGATTCCCCTCTCTCCCCTATGCCCTTTATGAAATTGTATTTTAATGTTAGTGAATATTGCTGTTAATAAGAACAATACTGCCTTCACTCATCCTACTGTGAAAATATAAGAAAAACACCCACCATCTTTTTCCTCATCTTTCATTTCTTCATTGTCAAGGATATACTAAGAAATTGGTGAGATTGGAAATAGAGTGCCTAGTCATGAACTTGCTCCTTCTACCTTTCTGTTGTCTCTCCTGTATCTCTGCAAAAATGAGTATCTTGGTGTTTTTCTCAGTCATGCATTAAGTTTTGCAAGATAAATTCAGACAGTGAGGAAAGGACAAATTAAATTCAGAGATCTCTTATAAAGGAAGATGTTCCTTGAATTTATACAACTACATCTGCTATTGAACATTATTTTGTAGATAAAATTCACATTTTGATTATTTTCTGTCTTATTTTTACATCTTAATGTTCATTACCAAGGGAATTCATTTAGCTCTATATATTTAAAAATCACCTACTTGTTAATGACTCCTTCTTGCTTATTTCTAGCCCTGTTTTATCCACAGAATTCAAGATCATGCAACTGTAACAGGTAGAATAGATACTCTAACTCAATTTTTTAAAGTTTCAAAGCATTTTCTTAAAAAAAAAAAAAATTCCTTCCAAACCAGTTGCTGTGGTGCATGCCTATAATTCCAGCCATTCAGAAGGCTGAAATACCAGCATTGTAAGTTTGAGGCCAGAAGCAGCCTAAAAACTTAGTGAGACCCTGTCTTTAGAAAAACAAAATCTTTCCAAAACAATAAACAAAAAACAACAAATTTACTTTCAAAATGTCCCATCCTAAAGGAATTTTCTTTTGTTTTTTAGAATAAAATTCATCTTTATCATTTTTCCCCTCTATCCTTTCTTATTGCAAGAGTAAGCCAGCCACCAAACTCTTTGGGAAGTTTTTGGAAATATGTGTAAAATAGCATTTGTTCCTACATCTACTGCTGTACTCTCTTCTGAGCTACTAATATTTATTCACTGGATATTTTAAATAATCCACTAATTGATATCCCCACTTCTATCATAGTCTACTAACAACCTACTCCATATACAAGCTAACATGGTCTAAAGGCTAAAACTCTTCAAAAATTTGCAATCTCTTTCTTCACAGAAATTAAATACCACATCATGTTATACAAATCATTAAATCATTCACTTCCTTCTATTACTGTCATTTCCACATTTTTATTCACTTTCATTCAGCTGTTGCCCTTTATGGTCTGCTAACATAAAAAAATACATACTTCAACATGATTTACATGTATTGCCTTTGTTGACTCATCTTTCAATAATATTCTTATCCTTGATACCTTTGTGACTTAATCTTTTATTTCATTCATGACTATAGTTAATATCAACCTCTCTGAGAGTTTTGCAACTAACATATAAAATACATATGCCCTATAATCTTTATCTTTCCTTTGTTTTTCCTCATAATATTTATTAATATAAATGAATTATATTAATATAAATATATTTATTAATATAAATGGTTTCCCCACTACCTTTCTAAAGTAGCGGATATTTGAAACCAGCAACCTCAAAAATAGCTGTATGCAGTGGTGCATACCTGCGATCTGAGCAGCTGGGGAGACTGAGTTTGGAAGATTGCAAAGTATGTGTAAGGGCATAGGTTAAACTAGCTACTGCCCCCATCCTTACAGAAGGAAAAAAAATGAAAATAGCAACCATGTGTCAAAGATAAATTATCTCAAAATTGTTCTGTCACGTAGTTGATATTTAACAAATGTTATTAAGTGAACAAAGAATACTTGAGGAAAGAGTACAGTTATTTATTGGAATCCTTCAAACAATACTGGACCCTAAATATTTCTTGGAATTCATCAGGCTCTTTATTACTTTAGACCAAATTCACTCCCTCAGAATATCGCAGATGTACTATCCCTATGACATTTGAATTAGCTTCTTAGATGTCTTCTTTGGCTTATGAAATCCATATTCATATGGAGTAACTTGATAAATAAACAAAACAAAAAGACTTCCAAGATAATAATATCAAATGTTAGATGTTTTATAATTAAATTTTCTGATAATTATAAATTAGACATAAAGTATCAGAATCATTTTTTCTAGCTCTTAATAACTTGACTGCTCTGAATGTTTCCACTCTTTTCATTTGGTGATATATTGTACCCATTCTTTATGGGGTAACAAAACATAATTGTTTCTGTGCTGCTCCATGTAACTTGTCCTTGTTTACATTTATCTTTCCCTATAATTTACCATTCATCCTTCATGACTAAGATCATATGATGTCTAAAAAAATCTTTCCACTTTCCCTTATTCTCAAATACCGCGCCTCAAATATGTATTGAACAACACTATGTGTTAGGCATTAAGTTGGCTATTTTCCTTATCATAAATAATCCTAAGAAAAGGTGTTGATATATTATAAAGGGAGAAAAGGGAGGCATGGAGAGGAAAGGTCATAGAGTTACAGAGTATTGGGACTATCAGTCAAACTCAAATCGATCTGATTCCAAAAGTATTTTGTTCTTTTCACAGCATGGCACTCTCTGAAATTTGCTCTACACTGTAGAGTTTGTATTACTAGATACTCAGAGCACTACACAGTGGGTAGAGAAGATTTTTAAATGGGTATGTTGTTGTTGTTGTTAGGTGCCGTCGAGTCGGTACCCGACTCATAGCGACCCTCCGTACAACAGGGGAAACACTATCGTCAGTGCTTCTCTGCTGTTCATAGGTTTTCAATGGCAGATTGATTTTTGGGAGGGGGTTGCCAGGTCCTTCTCCCAAGCCTACAGCTTCTGGTGTTCCCAGGCGGTCTCCCATCCAGGTACTAACCAGGCCCGACCGGCTTAGCTTCCGAGATCTGACGGGATCGGATGCCACAGGGCTACAGCTGCAGGCTTAAATGGGTATAAGTACTTCAAAATGCAGCTAAACATATTAGCTTCTAAAATTTCATATTATGAAGATGCAAAAATTGATATTAAAAGAAAACGCTGAGAATTGTTTCGTAAAAAAAAGAGTAAGAAACACAAATCATGATGTATAAAATGTTAAACACCTTGAAGAGCAAGAAAAAGTGTAGTGATTTTTACAAAAATGTTGAAGATACTCTGTGTTTCACAAAAATATCTTGTGACATTTCTTTTCCATCCAAACTGTGGTTGCATAGCAGTCATTTAGCATGGTTGGGAAATTCTCTGAGAAGCTATATGGGAATGAAATTTTCATTTTAATTTTTCTTAGGAGTAGTTAAAATTAGATTGCTAATTATAGAATCTCTAATTAGAAATAGAGGATGTACATACAGAAAACATGATTTTAAAAGAAAAGCAACACACATTGTTATTTGGAGATAAGCATTATATATAATATGATCCTAAGTACTATTTTAGAATTTCTCTAAAGCCACATAGGAACATTAGTGGGAAAAATCAGCATGTTATGTGGCTCAAGCTATTTCACTATTTGGTAGAATAAACATAATGCTAGCTGTCTGCATATTGGAAAGTCTCCCTGGGTAGAAATCATTTAAATCCCTGAAAAAAAAAGTACATTTCAATTTTAGATTTCATAATTAGCTTTGCATTATGTACACATTTTCAGTAATCAAATCCTAACTTGTGGTACAGAACCTCAATTTGTTCAGAAAGCATTGTTTATAGTGAATATATCCCTTCAGGCAATGCACAACCTGAACAACATACCCAAACAGGCAATCGTCGCCTGTAGGGAAATTTAAAGCTTTATTGTTTTTACAACCATGACATTATAATACTATGTTTTGTATAATGCTGACTTATAATTTATGTTATCTCTGTCTTATTTTAAGCTTTAATTGAGAGCGAGCTCTTGGGATAATGTCTAACTTATTTTAGATTTATATTAACATGCTCACCTGCAGCATTTATAAAGTATTTTCATAATAATTTTACATTAAGATATATTTACTACTAATTTGAATCTGTGCTAATTTGAAAAATGTATATTCAATATGTATAGCATTTATCTCTAAAATTGCAAAATAAATGAGTAAAAATGAGTACATATGTCAGCAATATCCCACACAATCAACTACAGGAAATAATTATTTCAGTGCCATTTCAAAGAGACCACTTACTGGAAGACCATGAGAAAAAGAACTAGTAAAGCTTGAAATATACAACATAGCTCTAGGAGGAGCTATATGTCTATATAGCAGAAGAGAGGGAGATAGTTTTGTTTTGTTATTATTTAATAAGTGAGCAAACTAAAGAACTAAATCTCCAACTCACTGAAAATAACCTGTTCTCTGCATTTAGTTTATCTGCAAAACATTTGAATTACCAATCAGATTGCAAAGGAAAACAAAGACTATAGAAAATATATTAAAATTCCTAACTTGTTACTCAAATTGTATTTTCTTTTCATTGTGGCTTTATGTTCAAATTACACTACAGCATAAATAGAATTATTTGATATTCTTCAATTGAAAGACCTGGAGGTTAATTATATAAAGATATAATTCTTTCCATTTCTTTTTTTACGTTTACTTTTTTCCATATTTCTACATTCAAAATTTTCATTCCCAACACACAATATTATATCAGGTGAATTTATGGTCTAATTTTGAAACAAATGATACAAATATGCATATTAAGAGAATATAGTTTTATATCCTATAAAGTTTATGATTAATAGAATAATCAGGAACTTTTGATGTTTTTGTTAGGTGCTGTGGGGTTTGGTCTGACTCACAGCGACCTTCACAGGGTTTTCACTGGCTGACTGGGGATTTCTTTAGGAATGGATCGTCACGTGCTTCTCCCGTTTTGGGGGTGATGAGGCACTATCCCTGTTCCACAGAGAATGTAGAGCAGCACTCTATCAACAGAGCTAACCCCAATTCAAGAACCTTTGATAGTCCAGCATTAACAAAAACACTTGCATAGATTTCCTCATCGGTTAAGAGAAATGATACTTCAACATTATGTAGAAATTAAATTCAAACGTTTTTGTAAGAAAAAGCTAAAAAGATTTTTAAGAAACAGGGTATAAATACATCTGGAGCTTCACTATAAATTGCACAGTAATTTGGAAATGCATTGAACATTTTCACCATTTTAAAAAATTCATTGCTCTGTGAGAGTGTTTAGTTTTGCAGAGTTTATATCAATTTGATATCTAAATTATCTATCAAATATATGAACAAAACTGAAGTTCTTCTATCTTAGAAAGATGTCAACTGTTTGAATCCTGATGCTTGATAGACATCAGATGAAAATTAATGTGATATAAAATATTTGGTCATGTACTTAATTCGAAAACACCTATTGAATATGTATCAAATTTTAGTTATCTTTGGATTCAGGCCAGTACATATATTTTCTTTCTTTCTTAGGTAGTATAATTAATATATACTTTAAAAATTTAAGCAATCAGTTGCATTGTCCTCATATACAAAGGAAAGTACATGTACTCTAGACAGAAAAAAACTATAAAATTATGTAATCTACAAGAAAATCTCAGATCCAAATTAAATTAGCCAAAACTAAACAAGAAACCTTTTTAATACTATTTACTCTCATCTGATTAAATATAAATTCTAAAAATAATAGATGTAAATGTTTCTGCTCAGAGAGAGTACAATACATACTTGAAATATTACTTTCAGGTCAGATATTTAAAATCTCAAATAAGATAGCTTTATATTTTGTAATTATCCCCTTTTTTCCAGAGGCAAACCATAATAACATTTATTTTTACAAAAGATAGCATGCAGTCTGTTAGCTTCGTCTTCAACACTAGGCATATTTTCTGTTTGGATAATACACATTTCTATTGGCATAGCACATGTACCAAATAAGAATTGAGTCAACTCTTGGCCTAAATATTTCATCATAATATATAGGATTCAGGCCAGGCATGGTTGCACATGCCTGTAATCCCAGTGGCTTGGTAGGTGAGGGTGGGAGGAATCAAGAATCTGAGACTTGAGGCAGACTGTGTAACTTACTGAGACCTTGTCTCAAAAGAAAAAGAAGAAGAAAATGGGCTCTGGGTGCAGCCAAGTGTAAAAAACTTGCAAAATATATTTGAGACCATGGGTTCAACTCCCATGTACTACAAAACAAAAAAATATGTAGGATTCATAAAATACATGATTAGTTAAAGATCTTAGAAATTTAAATATAGTACTATAAGACTTTGAATTTAGTTACTTATTACATTTCCTAATAAATGTGAATTTCTCTTGATGTAGACTATAATTTCATGACTGGTATGTCATACTGGTATTTCATATTTTGGCTATTGTGTATAGTACTTTGATAAACATGTATATGGAGGTATCCTTATTACATGCTGATTTTGAATCCTTTGGGCATATGTGATATAGCTGGATCATACAGTGGCCCTATCTGCACATACATTCACATTCTGAGGAACTATAGTTAGAACTTGAGGATGTGAATCAGAGGTTGTGAACAATGTAGCTCATAACAGAGAACTAAAGAACACTCGCCACCATTGCTGATGTGGGATATATTACTAATATGTTCCTCAAATTCCTGATATACAAGACAACCATACATCAACTGAGCAC
The DNA here is from genome assembly GCA_007922755.1 of Pedetes capensis. NCBI lineage: Eukaryota > Metazoa > Chordata > Mammalia > Rodentia > Pedetidae > Pedetes > Pedetes capensis. The sequence continues at coordinate 35,220 of VMDO01016039.1, forward strand.
TGACTTTAAGATTGATTCTGATAAAAAAAAGTATGAGAAGAAATGACATTTGAAAATATTTATAGACCATTACTTTATTCTTTGCATTCTCTTCCTATTGTTGACTTCTCTATTGTGAGCCCAGATAATGGGGTCTTTATCAGAATAGAAACTAGGCAGAAAACAAAACAAAGCCCTATGTATATGTGGAATGGAGATAAGACACCCTCACTTGCTTTTAAAGAGTTGATATATTTGTTTTTACTACAATATAGCCTGGACACAGATGAATGATATAACTGCTCTTGCTATTATGGTTACTCATAGAATATTTATAGTCTCATTTTCTATGTCTAATTCTACACTTATGAATGGCACAGTTTTGTTTGTTTCCTTCTTGTGACTTGGCTTATTTTTCCACTTAATGATGACTTTTCTGTTTTATTATTTTTATAAGAATAGATCATTCTCTTTCCTTTCTGTCATTGTGATATTTTTGTCACTTGTTGGAGTCAATGGTATTGATTAATATAACACCTCATTTCTACTCTGATTATTTTAGTATTCTGATCATTATTGGTTAAGCACTAATACCCAAGTTTGATTAATTTTACTAATAATGAATAGAGTAATTATGAGAATTCCTTATGTCTTTCCAGAAAACCCATACTAAAAAACATAAATCATTACATATTGAGTCCCATTACAAAATTGATCAAAACATTAACTTTTAGCAGGAAAGATATCATTTTTTCACAGAGAAGTTATCTTAATGAGACACATTAACATTAGGACACTAGAAAACCTAAACAAAACAGAGAAGCAAGGAAATTTTTCTATCCTATTTAAGGCCATATTATAATGTAATTAAAGGTGTATGGAATACAGATGCAAAAGCCCAGTATTTTAGTTGTACTCTGTGTGTGTGTGTGTGTGTGTGTGTGCGCGTGCGCGCAGGGGGAGAGTGAGAGATTTGAAAGTATTTATTTCAAAAATAGCATTCAAAATAACTAGTAGCTACCATGTCTTTTTCCAAAACCTGTAGTTTATTGCCCTATCATTCCAAATCAGATGAAGATGTGACTTACTAAATTATTGCATCTTTAAAAGTCACATGTATGATTTTCCAGTTTTCATGTATAGAAGAGACTACAGTGGGAGACATTGAAACACAGATCAGTTTTCCAACTTCCTCTTTCCTTCATAACATATGGATCAGGAATCTGAGACTAAAATGCTCAAGTGTCATCGATGAGAATAGAAAATCAACATCTAGGGAGAGGAAGATGACAGATTTGATGCAACCAGTACTTTACTGCAGATCCACAAGTCTGAAACAAAACCCCAGGCTGGTGGCTGTAGGGTCAGCTGGTTGGCATGGAAAGCCCAGGGTGGCAACAACAAACTGCTGAGAGTTGGAGAACAGGGGAAATCCAGAAATACTGCTGGGCGAGGTGGCGCATGCCTATAATCTCAGTGACTTGGGAGGTGGAGGCAGGAGGATTGCAAGTTCTAGGCCAGGGGTAGTCTGGGTAACTTAGTGAGAACTTGTAAGGGGGAACCTATATGAATAATGTACATCAAAATGCATATATGGAAATGCCACAATGAAAAGCATGTCAGAATGAATCACATTAAGGTGTACATTCAAAATGTCCAATAAATAAAAAAAAAGTAAAAAAGAAATGGGCTGGAGGGTGCAGTTCCGTGGTACAGCACTTGCAAAGCATGCAAGCGGGAGGCCTTGGGTTCAACCCCAAGTACCACAAAAATAAATGAATAAATAAATAAACAAATCCAGAAATATTCATGTTTGTATTTGTCAAAGACACAATTGACACTAACATAGGGCACAAGGCAACATGGTAGGGAAGGAGGAGAATATCCACGTCCAGGGTGGCTTTAACCAAAAGAGAAAATGAAAGCCTCAGTGAGACCCACAGTCCCATAATTTGGAAATCTGCAGAAATAAAGTTTAAGATAGGGGATCTGAGAACTACACAGCAAACAGAGCAGGAGAAGTTGCCCCTGAACATTCTTGCTTACTCATGGGTGCAGTGGTGGGGAATTGTCTTAAGAAAAGGCTTATTATCACACCCTTTGGCCAGGAAGATCAGAAGCCCCTACATTTTCACATCTCTTAACCCCAAAGTCTTCCCTCTGTGTACCAGCCACCACCTGAGATTCAATGGGAACCATGGAAACTGGTTGTGATTGGCCTCAGACTCGTGGGCAGAGATGAACTTGGTGGGAAGTGCAGGCCACATTGCAGAAGGAGGCTGAGGGTGAGTATATTTGGCCAACTTCAACCCAAACTCTGGGGAGAGGAGAGAGACCCAGATGTGTATATATAGGGTGGGGGATGTTAATGCTAGGGTAGAAATCAGTGTGGTCTGCCATGCAGGATCGCGCAGGGCCCCATGCCTCACCCTGCCTGCAGAGATTGCTCTGGTCTGACTGCTTTCCACATGCTTGAACACCAGAAGTAGTGGATAGAAAACCACTGCTCAGGCACTTTCCACCCTCGTGATTACGCAGGCAGAGTACCTCTGGGGTAAGTGAGCAGCCACCTGAGGAGCCTCAGGCTTACCTGGCAGGAGTAGTTTGAGGGCAGCCTGTGCATTTCCTAAGTTGCTAACTTGGACAGGGAAAACACTTGCAGAGATTCAGCTCAAGAAAGCTCATAGTAGTGCAACCTCCTGCGTAAAGACAGGGTTGAGCTCACCCTCAAAGAAACCCTAACCTATGACTTCAGAGAGAAGATGACCCCAAACCTGTACCCTTGCTTGCCATGTATGCCTAGTAAATTATAAAATGACAAATCTAAGAAGAAAACCACAGCAGCTCAATTCTGTAGCACATCAACACAGAGGAAATAATGACTGGCTTTGCTCTTAAGGCTGTTGTTGTAGTTGTTATTTTGTCTTTCTCTGCATTTGTTTCATTGTGTTACCCACATTGTTATTTCTTATACCTTCATTCCCCAAATTT
>VMDO01016039.1:38289-49266 GCA_007922755.1 Pedetes capensis
TTTTTTTTTGTTTTTTTACTTTTTGAGATAGGGTCTCACTAAGTTATGCAGACTGCCTCTGGTCTCAAACTTGCAATCCTCCTGCCTCTGCCTTCTGAGCCGCTGGGATTACAGGCATGCGCCACTGTGCTCGGCAGAGCTTTAATTATTTCTAAGTACTTACTTTATCACACCCCCTTTCTTTCTTAAATTTATTAAGGATATAGCTGAATTTTATGGTCTTTAAAATGCATTTATATTTCTGATTTGTTTTTAATTATTTTTATTACTGCTATTTTCTCTTCTCTTAATGGTAGAGAGAATTAAGATTTGGTGAAAAGGCTTCCCACTAAGAAGAACCTCATTAAAAATACCTGAAGGATCCATGCATCCCACAAGATGCACTAATCACAATGTAGAAATACAAGAAATATGAAAAAGCAAAGCAATATGACTTCCAAATGTTTATAACTCCTCAATAGCTGAATAAAAATATGGAAATATTTGAAATGTCAAAGAATCCGAAAGGTTAGTTTCAAAGTTTAACAACAACCTCAAAGAAAATTCAAATTGATGTTCTGGAGATGAAAAACTCAATAAACAAATTAAAAACCTCATTTGAATACATTACCAATAGAGTAGATCAAGGAGAATTATCAAAAATATTTTTAAAAATTTAAACACATAAATTAGATTAAGCAGAATTATCAAACATGTAAAGAATTGTTTGTTGTTGTTTTTAGGTGCTATCTAGTTGAGCCCAACTCATAGCACCCTGTGTACAACATAACAATACGCTAACACCCTGCCATACCTAGAACTATGTCAGTGCTTCTCCACTATTCATATCATTTTTGATGGCTGATTGTTTCTGATGCCAGTTATTCTCCCAAGCCTTCACCACCCAGGTTTCCCACATTGTCTCCCATCCAAGTACTACCCAGCTCCAACCCTCCTTAGCTTCCCAGATCAGACAGGATTGAATGTCAGGGTAGTATGATTCCTAAAAATTAAAAGAAAAACATCACAGTAATCAAATTGTCTCCACATTCTCTCCAGGAAACCAGATGTGTAAGAGATTAATATCCTTCATTAATGCCCATGGAAACCTCAGGAAAAGGACGGTTTAGGGAAAAAAAGTAGAAATGGACTGAGATCCATGTTTAATAGTAGATCTAAAATTAATAAAAAAGAAAATCATAATTGTTGAGTATCAGTGTTCTTATTCTAACATCAACTGTTTGGATGATGGTGTTGTTGGTAGGTGCCCTGGAGTCCCGTCAGACTCATAGTGACCCAAAGTAATATAAATAAAATCATTCCCCTACACTGTGCTGTGCCCAGCACTATGTCCCTACTTCTCTGCTATTAATAGGGTTTTCAATGGCTGTTTGATTTTTTTGGATTCTTTTTTTTTTTTTTTGGAGTTGGCTACCAAGTCCTTCTCCCATTTTATGTGATGCTGGGTATCGAGCCCAGGGCCTCAGAGAACACAAAGCAGCCTTCTATCAACTGAACTAAACCCTAGCCTGAATGATAAAATATTAAAAAGACATAGTAGAATAATGCAAGTTATATAACTTTCTTCATTGTTCAAAATACTTGAGTTACATACAGAATCATTTAGTCTTTTATTTTTTGAGAAAACCTAACTATATAGAATAGAACCTACATAGATTCTAAAAAAGATACTGTCAGAGGAAAACTAGATGCTCAAAGAGAGTAGGGCAGAGGTTGAAATATGTTACAAGATAATTTTAGGATTATTCATAATGAAAGAATAGTAAGCATTGTATAAAAGGTGAAGCCTACTACAGATTTAATTTATCAAATTGATTTTAAAATAAAACTCTTATATCACTTATATGTTATCTAAGGCATCAAAAATGTGATTAGGAGGATACCAAATAATAGGCAGGATAAAATAATACCATACAAAGTCAAACAAAGATGGAAGCAATAGTTGTGATTTTAATGGCTTACAAAGATAAAATAGTGGTCAGAAGATCTAAGAATAATAAATAATCTATGAGCTTTCATACACAATAGAATTATAATTATCAACAACTATGCACAAAATAGCTCAGTAGGAATCTTTGTGAAATAGAAATAGGATAGGAAATGTAGAAATGTACGTACATAATAAGTGATAATAGTCCTCAGTACAAGACAGATCAAATGTATAAAAGTTTCATGTGGGTGTGGGATTGCTAAACAAGATAAGATAAAAAGTACATTTTTAAAAGTCTATATAAATTCCATATTTGTAGAGACTCTAACTTTGTTTCATCTATATATAAAAGATTTATAAAAATTGACCATGTAAAAATTCTCGAACAATATCTGGGTATATTTAAAACAAAAACTTACATAATATTTTATCAGGAAAAAAACTAGAAATTAGCTCAAATTTACAATAAAATATCGTACTGTAATGTAGAAATCATGATTTTTAATGTACTTACTTGTTTTTGGTAGGTGTCCTGGAGTCCAAATCCACTCAAAGCCATCTTACTTACTACAGAACAAAACACTCCCTGACACTGTGCCATACCTGGCACTATGTCAGTAACTCTGTGCTATTCATGGAGCCTTCAATGGATGATTCTTTTCAGATTGCCTTGGGAATGGATTGCCACATCCTTCTCCCATTTCTGTGGTGCTTCAGGTTGAACCCATGGCCTCAGAGAGTACAGAGCAGCGCTCTTCCAATTGAGCCAAACCCCAGCTCCACATATACTTTCTAGTTCCAAAAAATAAACAAACAAAACAAAACAAAACAAAATTTTGAAACATTTCTAGAAAATAAATAAAATGTAAAGACATTACATAGCCAATATTGATATAGCTGAGAACATTTTAGGAGGAATATTTAGCTTACTCTAACTCCTACATTGGGCTGGGGTTTAGCTCAGTTGGTAAAGTGCTTGCTCTGTATGGTCTGAGGCCCTGTACTGGATCCCCACCACCACAAAAATGGGAGAAGAACCTGGCATCCCACTTACCAAAAGCAATCCAGAAACAATCCATTGTGGAAATCCCTATGAAATGCAGAGAAACATTGACATAGTGCCTGGCAAGGTGCAATGTCCAGCAGTGTTTCTTTCCTCTTTGGCATAGAACTTCTATGAATCTGACCCGACCTGAGAGCACCTAACAACAACAACAACAACAAAACCCACATCATAAAAATATGTTATACCAAGTAACTATCCAAATTTACAGCTATAGAAATCTTTGGGATGATAAATTCAATATTAAAAGGTTACAGGAGATAAAGTGAGTTGCCTCATTAACATTCTTTTAAAGCTTTGGTTTTGGAACCATATAACTATTTATATATTTAATAATCAAGAAAATAAACTTAAGAGAGATCAGAGTGTTTAAAATTTAAATCATATTGAAATACTTGAGCCATATTGTATATCAAATTCATGATTAAATTATACAGAGAACATAATTATTTCAAGCAATAGAGAATATGTACATAGACAGACAGACAGACAGACAGATAGATAGATGCTATATTCTTATAGAAGCAAATCAACATGTGAATGGAAACAGAAAATTAACATTTACTTTAGTAACTAAATACCACTTTTATATTTTACTCATTGTAATACTATTGGCAAAATTATGTCAAAAATATGTTAGCTCTGTTGTGGAATAAATTTCAGTGTAGAATAATACTCATTTTTCTTACAAGAAAAAGAGAAACAAATATTCTTTTAAACCAATGAAATGCAAATGCAGTAAATATAAATTTTAATTTAAAATATCAAGACATTCTCATTGTTTATAAATGTCTATTTCTTGTTCCTGAAAGAAACAGTAGGAATTGTCATATGTAGGGCTTAGATGCTAAAGTCTTGTGGACATTAATTTCTACTTTACATGATATGAAATTGTCAGTAAAGAAATGCAATTCCTCGCTTCATGCTTTCTGGCAGATATCACAATATTTAGCAGTCCTATTTACACAAAAGTGGATCCAACTGAATGTAGAATTTATCGAACAATATTATTAATATCACATATAAGTAAAATTTTGGTATATATCGTTCAAAAGTGACTGTAGCAGTACATAAACAGGAAACTGCTGAAAAATCAAACTGGATTCAGAAGAGGGCATGGAACCAGGGACATCATTACAGATGTCAGATGGGTATTAGCTGAATCCAGAGAAAATCAGAAAGGTTTCTATGTTTTATTGACTATGCAAGGCATTTGACTGTATGGATCATAACAAGTTATGGATAACACTGTGAAGAATGGGAATACCAGAGCACTTAATTGTACTCATGAGCAATCTATATATGCACCAGCAGGTCATCTTTCAAACAGAAAAAGGAATCCTTCTTGGCTTAAAGTTGAGAAAGGTGTGCATCAGGGTGGTATCCTTTCACTGTACCTCTTCAAAGTCTTTCTTGAGCAAATAATCCAAGAAGCTGGACTTTATGAAGAAGAATATGGCATCAGGATTGGAGGAAGACTCATTGACAATCTGTGCTATGCAGATGGCATAACTCTGCTTGCTAAAAGTGAAGAGGATTTGAAACATTCACTGATAAAGGTCAAAAAACCAAAGAGCGCAGCCTTCAGTATAGATTGCACCTCAACATCAACAATAAAAAATCCTTGCAACTGAGTCAATAAGAAACTTCATGATAAGTGGAGAAAGGACTATAGTTGTCCAAGATTTTGCTTTACTTGGTTCTACAATCAACACCCATGGAAGCAGTAGTCGAGAAATCAAAAGACACATTGTACTGGGAAAGGCTGTTGCAAAAGACCTCTTCAGAGTGCTGAAAAGTAAAGCTATCACATGGAAGACGAAGACCCACCTGATACCTGCCTTGTTATTTTCAGTCATATCATATAGTTTTGAAAGCTGGGTGTTGAATAAGGGAGACAGAAGAAAAATTGATGCTTTTGAATTATGGTGCTGGAAATGATTACTGAATATAACATGGACTGCAAAAAGAACCAGATCTGTCCTAGAAGAAGTACAACAAGAGTGCTCCTTGGAAACAAGGATGGCTAACTCTGTCATATATATTTTGGACATATTTTCAGGAAGCATCAATCACTGGAAAAGGGCATCATGTTTGGGAGAGTGGCAGGTCAATGATAAAAAGGAAGACTCTCAACTAGATGGATTGACACTGCCTGCAACAGTGGGCTTAAACATAAAAATTATCATTTACTTGGCACAGAGTAGGGGAATGTTGTTTTATGTTGTACACAGGGTCTCTATGAGTCAGACCCAACTTAAGGACACCTAACAACAACATACAAAAATCTATGGAAGCACACATATCTGAACAACAAGTATCAGAAAAGACTAGTTTAAATAGTAACTAGACAAGAGAAGTTTTTCTTCTTCAAATTCTATTTTTAAATTATTTATCTTTGGGTTGTTTTTAATATAATAATTATTATTTATGATTTTATTTCTCATACTTAATAATAAGTGTTAAATGCATATAAAAGTACAGTATAAATGAGAAGATGAAAACTACTGCTTTGTTCAAAGTACATAAAACCAAGGAGAATTCCAAGATTTCTTTATTATTTCACTTATTAGTAAAAATATTTAAAAGACAGGCTACAATTATGCCCGAGATACCATATGTTTGACAGATTGTTAAGAAAATGAGATTTGACCATTTATAGCCAGGATGACTCTCTCATATCTTCTGTTACTTTCCAATCATCTATTTCCTAGGTGCTGTACCTACCAAAATAGAATAATATATGATATTATGTAAAATCATGAAAGATAAAAACATTTAAAGATAGTGATTTATCAATATAGATTTTTAATTCTACTTGCCTTTATTTCCATATTCTATACTGAAAATTGAAACAATTGTAAATTAAGTGACTTATGTGAAAAAAGATCAAAACATAATACTATGACAATATTACCTCACATAGAATCATATAGAAAATATTGTTTCCAAGAAACACACCAAAACTTAAGTTCATATTATACAAACAAAACAAAGATTATAAGTCAAAAATTCATTTAAACAATATGATCACTTTATTGTATAATTGCTTAGTTATTGTTAAAATTCATAAAATCACACATTTTTTGTAGAGAATAATGAAATGTGTCTGACTGTCTGCTTGTCTGTCACTGGAGAAGATGACAGAAGATAAAATTATCAACCAAGAGTTTTCATACAGCAAAGTCCATAAGCATCATTTCAAAAGTGTGAAAAATATTTTCCCTCTATGTGCCACATGAAAATAAGAATAAAATCAACATTATTATATTGTGTAGTTAGGTCTTTACTTAAATTGCAATTTTTTAAAGCAAATCAGTAAGTGAATTGTCCATGATTAATATTTGCAAGATGATGTTAGGTCTAGAGATTGTAACTGTGGATAAAGTTAGTTGTTGTAGGGTAATGGATGTTCATTGCATATTATCTCCAAAAATACTACAATTGATTTTGGACGACAGAAAACATGACATCTTGATATTCCATTATCTGTAATATTTTCAGTAGCAACAACTACAGTTTTTAAGAATTAAAACTGGGAAAAAGGAAAATTGATCATTTACAAAAATTAAACAAATTTAGATTTCTGAAAATACTATCATTTTGAATCATAAGTTAACATGTAGAAGTCACTTAGATAGTGAGTTATTGCTGTTGTTATTGTTAGGTGCTGTAGAGTTGAGTCCAACTCTATGTACAGCAGAACGAAACACTCCCTAGTTCTGTGCCAGGTACAAGATCTTATTTATGTTTAAGCCCATGGCTGCAGACAATGTGTTAATCCATCTAATGGAGGGTTTTCCCTTTTTTCTTTACTTGCTCCTCTTCCAAACATGATGTCTTTCTCCAGAGGTTGGTCCCTCCTGACTACATATCCAAAATAGTAAGATGCAGTCTAGCCATCTTTGCTTCCAAGAAGCACTCTGGTTATACTTCTTCTAGGACAGGTCTGTTGGTTCTTTAGACAGTCCATGGCATATTTAACAATTGTCTCCAGCACCATAATTCAAAAGCATCAATTCTTCTCCTGTCTCCCTTGTTCAATGTCCAGTTTTCACAAGCATATGATGTGACTGAAAATACCATGGCATGAGTCAGGTGTACCTTCGTCTTCAATGTGACATCTTCACTTATCAATACTCTAAAGAGATTTTTTGCCATAGCTTTTCCCAAAGCAATGCGCCTTTTGATCTCTTGAGCTGCTTCCACAGGTGTTGAATGTAGAATCAAGTAAAGCAAAATCATGGGCAATCTCAACTTTTTCTCCATTTATTTTGAAGTTGCATACTGACCCAGTTGTAAGGACTTTTGTTTTGTTGATATTTAGTCTCATACAGATAGTGATTAGTGCATACAGAATATTCCAAAATATATTAACTATGTAGCCAATTAGAACTGCAGGACAATCAAACAACACTTGATCAACTGATTTCATCTTTTCTTAGGCTACATGAATTTTTTTACCATCATAATGGCTAATTTGGTGTGTTTTTGATTTTTTAAAAAATTCCTTAAGTCCAGTGCAGTAGCATTTGCCTACAATCTCAGCACTTGGGAAGAAGAGGCAGAAGGATCATGGATTCTAGAACAACCTGGATAACATAGAAAGTTTCAAGCCAGCCTAGGTTACACAGCAAGACCCTGTCTCAAAATACTAAAATGAAGCAAAATAAAATAAAATGAAATTTAAAAACTTCTTTTTGAACATAGATAAATTTAAATAAGCAAATAACATACTGTTTAAGTTTACATACTACATTTTATTTTATTTGTTAATACTCAGCAATCTAAATATTTTAATCAATATAGATTTACATCACATTTACAAATTGCCCAATCCCATCAGATCTTGGAAGCTAAGCAGAATCAGGCCTGGCTAGTACTTGCATGGGAGATGCCTGGGAACACCAAATGGTGTATACCTGTGAGAAGGACCCAGAAACCGGCTCCCAAAAGACAATCAGCCATTGACAACCCTATTAATGTCACAGAAGCACTGAAAATGTTGCTATGAGTTGGACACCACCTCAACGGCACCTAACAATAACAATAATTATTTATATATTATTGGTGTTGTTGTTAGGTGCCGTCAAGTCGGTATCCAACTCATAGTGACTCTCATAGGGTTTTCAATGGCTGACTGTTTCAGGATTGCCTTGGGAGTGGATTGCCAGGTCCTTCTCCCAATTTATATATATAAGTACCTATTTATGTCTATATATTTGCATGTATATATAATATAATATGAACATATTTATTTATGTTTTTGTGTATTTATTTATATGTATTACTAGCTGACAGAGTGAAACTAGATACATTTAAAAATAACTAATAGAGTAACCTATAGTTTTAGTTTACCTAATCAGCACATTCCATTTTTATATGTATTATTCTAAGCAAGTTTTATTATATAATGTTATAGACATACTTTGGATACCAACATATTCAATATATTTAAAAACAATTATCAGTTAACTTCTTTGAACTTTACTCATTGGCTTTTCATATGTAGACTGGAAATAATATTCCTATGTATTTTGTGATATTTCTAGACAATAAACATTTTACCCCTCATTTTATGGAGAAATTTATCCTCCTATTTGTATTTGACTTTATTTTTCACATATTTCTATGTTTTTAAGTAAAGCTTCATCAATTTGGAAACAGAAATTAAATAGAGAAGATTAACTTTCTGTGATTGTACCCTAAATTGTAAATTTTAGAGTCTAACAATGGACATATTTACAGCTATGTACTATGTATAAAACTAGAATGGAAAACAAATAGAAATGGATGTTGAGAGTAGAGTGAGAGAGAATACAGACATAGAGAAAAGTAGAATGGGAGAGGGACAGAGAGAGAGAAAGAATGAGAGAGAAAAGAAGAAAGAGCGAGGGTAAGAGTGAGAAAGAGAGATCAGGGTTGTCAGCTGCTTTCTGCACTTGTTCCACAACCAGACTTGGGTCCACTAAGTTCTAAATGTCAGCTGAGAAACTTCATAATAAATTTTTCTAAATTCTTAAGCTACTATGAGTTAATATGTCTGTCATGTGCAATCTATAATGCCCTTAGTTATTCAGAATTATTGTAGAGATCAACTGGTTTAAAATGGATGAAAGCGCCTCATTTACTATAAAGCTCTATATAAATATATAGTGATATTAGCATAATGACATAATACTTACCTCATGTTGACTCAGTACTTATAAAAGCCCTTTTTAACTTTATTCAGGGAATTTTAGTGACTAATATTGTTCACTTAGAAGTTAGTAGAGACAATAAGATTACTTCATAAATACTTCAGATCTAAGGAAATGGTGCAGCTATGGATGGATTTGAGACCTGTGAATTTCAACATAGTACTACTCTATGGGGCTGGGATTTAGCTCAGTTGGTAAAGCACTGTGCTGCAGTCTCTGAGGTCCCGAGTTCAATTCCCGGCACCACAAAAATGGGGGAAGGGCTTGGCAATCCACTCCCAAGGCAATCCCGAAACAGTCAGCCATTGAAAACCCTATGAGGGTCGCTATGAGTTGGATACCGACTTGACGGCACCTAACAACAACAACAACTATTCTATGAGTAAAAGTGATTTCACGATTATATACTTTCTCAATGCTTATAGATTTAAGAAAATGAACACTCTTGATACCTATATAAAACCAAAATGGTCATAGCTAAATTATCACATATAAATTCTAAAATACTACACTAGGAAAATGATAAATTTGAATGCAATAATGGATAATAAGAATAGCACAGGAAATAAGATGTCATTATAGATGACTTTTGGAAATCTATCTTATTTAACAACAGTCAGTAATATTAACATGTGTAAATAAATATACTATTGATTGATAGACATACATATATGCATCCACTTATCTGCAGATTTTTGTGTTTCCTAGCAGTTTCAAACAGTTTTATGGCAAAAGATTTAGAAGCTAGTTATGTATACATAATAGGATTTCCAGTTACTGATTAGGCATTATATATCCTATAAATTGATGATAAATTAAAATGTTACTTATTAGGAACTCATTGATCACTCAAAGAACAATCACAATTTTTAAAAATAAGCCTTTGCATCTCACACTTTCAGAATACATGCTTGTTTATGGGTTACATTTAATATTTCTCACCATCAGCAAACCAATAAAAATAGCCAAAGACATTAAAATACAAGATTTTCAATTATGTTGAGCTTTTGAAATTAGCATGACATAAATCAATGAGCAATTTTTTATCTATTGAAAATAAGACTAGAATAAAAATAGCACAGATGGACTGGTTTAATCTTTCCTTTTTGAAAAAAATGCAACAAATTTATGAAAAGATATCAAGTTTAGGACACAGACAAAATATCACACTAAATAAATATGAACTTTGGAAAGCTTTATACCTATTGAAGACAGATCTCCCTCAGGTAATATGAGTACACTGGCCAATGTATAAAAATCAGCCTGAAGAAAACAACAAAACCAGAATGATATGAAGTTTTTTTCTAACGCTATTTCAAAATCAGCAAACAGAGGGATTTCTACTTCTGCTTTCTCATCAATATATGCCATTTGGTCTACCACACAGAAATGTTTGTTGGTTTCATCAAAAACATACTACAGAAAAGAGATAGGGCCAGCCATCAACTTATGGCTAGAAGCTCAACTAACACCCAAAATTGTACCACTAATGCAACATTTACTATGATGCAATAATTTCCACAAATATGGGGTTGAATGAGGAAACACGTTCATGCCAAGTTTCATGCTCAGGTTTGTCTTACAGATCCCACATGTTCTCAAGGTGATAGAGACTTTTGGACTCCAGACTATATTATCCAGCTTCTTAGAGTGCAGGCTTGATTACAGGCATGCAGTTTACTCCCACCACTACTTTTCTGAATAACTACAGTTTATTCATCCAGTATATCTTAAATATGGTTGCAAACGCAGTAAAGCTTTAATGGTAGGTAGGATATATATAT
>VMDO01016040.1:0-49146 GCA_007922755.1 Pedetes capensis
AAAAAAAACAAGAAACAAAAAACAAAATCAAAACAAAAACAAAAACAAAACCATGCATACACGCTCACACACACATATAAAACACTTCTAGTCAGGTGTGGTGGTACATGCCTGCAATCCCAGCGGCTTGAGGGGCAGAAAGAAGGATGACCACAAGCCCGAGATCAGAGGCAGTTTGTGCAACCCAGCAAGCCCCTGTCTCAAAAAGTAATAAAAATATGGGCTGGGGGCGCAGCACGGCGGTCCAGCACCTACAAAGCAAGCAGGTGCAAGACCCTGGATTCAAATCCCCATACAAAAAGAAAAAGAAAAGAAAAGAAAAGAAAAGAAAAGAAAAGAAAAGAAAAGAAAAAATCCTTGTATGTTCCTGCAGGTGGAATCTGCACTGTGGGCACCCAGTTCCTCCAGGTGAAGTTGATACTGCAGGAAGCATTGCTCCCTCCAGAACTTAGGATAGCAGTGTTTTCACACAATCTGCAAAAGCAGTCTGTCTTAGTCTATAGAAATTCTGCCGATTAGGTAGAAAATGGCAGATTGCCCCACAATGACCAAAGAGATGGTTCCACGAAATATTCTGTGTCTATTGTATTGTTTGAGAAGCAGTGGAGCAAGAAGTAGTGGAGTAGAAATTGGAATTCAGACTGGGGTACTCTGGAGCCCACATACTTCCCAGCTAACCCACATTACATTGCACTCTATTCTCCCAACCTGTCTCCCGTGATCTCCTTCCTATCACTTTTACACTTATTTAAACTGTCACATCTTTAAAAGTCTTCCCTTAGCCTCATTTCTCCCTCTAGTCACACCCTCTCTTTCCACCCACTCATGGCCAAATGGGTTCAAAGACCTCTCTCTTCACTGTCTCCATGTTCTTACTTTCACTCTCTCCTAAAGACTCTTCACTTTTGTCTTTGCTCAAACATCTTTCCTGAAAGCACTCTGGAGTCTCTCAGCTCTGAGATCCAATGGACAATTTTCTAACTTGATCAGATTGGACCTGTGTTAGTGTTTGACTTCAAAAACCTCTCTGATCCAGGATTCCATGAGACCACTCTTAGACCACCTCTTAGAAGACAGAGTTTCTTTCTGTTAGTCCTAAGTCATATCTTCCCCTGCCTCTCAAATATCTCTCTGTCTCTGTCTCTGCCTCTCTCTCTCTTTCTCTCTCCATTTTTCTCTCTCCCTCATTCCCTCTCTCCCTCCTGTCATCCTCTCTCTCTTAGTCTCTCTCCCCATTTCATTTACTCCCAAAGTGTTCAACTCTCATCTTTATTCTGAAAACTCCAAAACTTATATCCCCATTCCAAATTTCTGTCCTGAACTCCAGATCTGCATACAGAATTGTCCACTAAACACCTCTACCTGAATATTTACAGTATTTACACCTTAAAATTTCACCTCATCAGAAGTAGAGTTTATTGTCTTTCTCCTCAAACTGTCACCTTCTCTTTCATCATTCCTTAAGTCAGTGAATAAAATCACTACCCATCAGTAAAAACATCCACCAATAGACACCAAAACTAGAAACCTTGACAGTGACTCCCTTATTCTGCATTCAATAAATCATGCAAATCTGTCAACTTTTCCTCCTGAATAGGCCTTAAATCTATTCATTTCTCTCAAATCTCCTACAATAATTGCTAGACACTCATCACCTCCCCACTGGCCTGGAGGCAAGCAACAGGGGAGCAGGAAACCACTGGAGAGGCTGTACCAAGAGCCCATTCCCCAGGTAATGATGGAGGCAATTGTTTCAGGAGGCAAATCTGGACATGTCGTCCTCCTGCTTGAAATCATCCATATGATGCATATCACCTGATAGAGACTAGACTTTCAATTTGCCTTAATAAATTTTATTATCTGGTTGTACTCTTTGCTCTAACCACATGTAGGTCTTTGGAGTGAATTAGCAAAAGTCTTCCTTTTCTGATTTTATTCTCACTAGCCAAAAATTCCTCAGAAATTCTGGCTTTTTTAGTACAAGGCACTTTATAGGTAACTATCATGACATTGTCATAATAAATATTCAAGTCTATGATATTGAAATATGGGCAGGGCCCCCTAGAATTACACAATTAGATGAAGGGCCCACCATCTTTGTGTTGATGTGTAAGTGTACAGAAATAAAAAATGTCAATGCCCCCGTGCCTTAGTTGCTCACAGTCTGGTGTTAATATCTCTATCAAGATGGCTAATAAACATCTACCTATTGCCATCAAGCCCCCACATACCTATCAGCTTGCCATGCTGTGGGAGCTTCTGTGTTGCTGTGATGCTGAAAGCTATGCCACCAGTATTTCAGATACCAGCAGGGCCACCCATGGGGGACAGGTTTCAACTGAGCTTCCAGACTAAGATAAGCTAGAAAGAAGGACCCAACAACCCACTCCAAAAACAATTAGCCATTGAAAACCCTATGAATAGGATAGAAACACTGGCAAATATAGTGCCAGAAAATGAGACTCCCAGGCTGAAGGTATTCAAGAAATGACATGGGAAGAGGTAGCTTCCCAAAGTAGAGTCGACCTTAATGATGAGAATAGAGCAAAGCCCCTGAGACCTCCTTTTGCTGATGTGACATGACTCAAAATGAGAAGAAACAGCACCTGCAACATTGGGGTGAAACATAATAAGATCATGGGCACAACACAGTGTTGGGGAGTGTTTCATTCTGTTGTACATAGGACCACTCTGGGTTGGACCTGACTCAACAACACCTAACAACCACAACTGCCATCAGAGGATAAAGGAATGGGCCCCAGCACAGTCATAATCTGTTGTTAGGACCTCATCAGAGCAAGAGCTCCCACCCTTCTGGTAAAGTAGTTGGCAAGGCCTAGAAAGTACCATCTATACGAAACAACAAAGTTTTACCCACGGACAGGACAGTAAAGAGAGAGGCCCAATCTGCAGGACACATAAGGAGGAGGCATCAGCCTCAAACCCTTACCCTAAAATCATGCTCCTGCCACCACAGTAGCCAGCCCTGGCAAAGCACCTCCTGCCCAAGTGAAACCTAAACCCCAGGTTCTCCTGCCCATTGTGTGGAGAGGGAATGTGAATTCTCAAAAACATTCTTCCTTCAATTTCTGTACTGGGTCATCTACTTTTCCTCTCTTACAGACGTATGTGGGGAAGTAAGGACAGAAGAGCTGCCTGTCATAATGAGGATGATTTTCCGTGATGTTCTATGACTAACAAGCCTGAGCAGAGAATGTCATATTGGGTCACAATTGTGGCATATAGTTTTACATAGGAGAGTTATGTTTTGATTTCCAACTTCCCATTTTAGTTATTCCCTTTTTGCAATGGAAACATACACACATGGGGAGTCATGTATCATGATTGGACTTTAACTTCTGTGGGGCTGACTCATGATGTATAACACGTGGCTTCACTGTTAAATCATGTGATAAGTATATCTTAAAGCTGGTGGTAGTAAACAGAAATTTTTCTACTCAGCACTAATGGTCTCAGCAAACATGCAGTTCAATAGGTATCAGGAATCCTTACTCTCTTTCCAAGAATCATCTGAAGGGGTCCTAGAAATACAGATTCCTAGGCTCAGGTCTACCATTTTGTATCAGCCAGTTCAGATTGGGGTCTCAGAAATCTTCATTTTTAATTAGCAGTCCAGCTGATCTTGATATATGTGGTCAAGAGAATTTGAGAACCTCTGGTGCTCTGAGGGGAAGTTATTATTTAACATAGTAAGGTGCCACAAAAATGGGAGAAGGACGTGGCAACCTACTCCCAAAGAAATCCCAAAACAATCAGCCATTGAAAATCCTGTGAGGGTCGCTATGACTGAGACCTGACTGTGTGGCACTTGACAACATTTTCCTTGAAGAGGTTGAATCAGTTTCCCCACCCACAGCCCCTTGAATCAGTTTGTCCTGTTGACGTGCTTTGACCAACAGGACATGGTAGGAGTGACTATGTAGGCTTCAGAACCTAGGCCTCAAGGAAAATTTCAGCATCTACCTTTCCCCTTGTCTGCAGCCATACTCCACTGGCATCCAATCCCATCTCATCTTGGAAATTAAGCAGGGTCAGCCTGGTTAGTCCTTGGATGGGAGACTGCTTGGGAATACTAGGTCCTGCAGGTTTGGGAGAAGGACCCGGCAGCCCACTCCCAAAACAATCAGCCATTGAGAACCATGTGAATAGCAGAGAATCACTGACATGGTGTCAGGCTAGGCACCATGTTGGGGAGTGTTTCATCTGTTGTACATCGGGTGGTTATGAGTCAGACCCAACTCAAAGTCACCTCACAACAACAACAACCTTTCTCCCTTAGAAAAGCAGTACTATGATGGTCACATGAGGAAGTCACTCCAGTTTCCTAGAGGATGAGAGGACACCCAAAGGAAAGCCAAAGCCCCAACCAACAGTTGACACTACCTTCTAGTCATATGGGTGAGACCACCTTGGACCTCCAAGCTAAACAGTATTATTAGTGCTTCTCTACTATTCATAGGGTTTTCAATGGTGGATTGATTTTTGGGAGTGAGTTGCTGTGTCCTTCTTCCAAGCCTATAGCACCTGGTGTTACCAGGCAGTCTCCCATCCAAGTACTAATCAGGCCCAACCCTGCTTAGCTTCTGAGATCTGATGGGATCCAATGCCACAGTGCTACAGCTGCAGAGAAAGAATCATGACAAGTGATTAATTATTGTTGCTTTAGGTCACTAAGTTTTGGGTTGGTTTATGAGACACCTACAGATAACTGAGTTACCCTGAGAAGTGCTTTAGACATTGGCTAGAAGCTGGAAGACTCCACTCGACCCCCCAAATCCCCCCTTCTGGGGACTACACTCCTCCACCGCTCCCACCAGCACCACTGTCCTTCCTGATGACTTCAAGAAATTGTCCCTGTGCCATTCCCCACAGAGTCTGACCTCCAAGTTGCACAATTTGGGGAATCCTATTTGGGTTTCCTGGGGCAGATGCCCATGAAGCCTTGACTAATCGAGTGTTCTCCCAACTGACTTGTCATAAACATTTGCACATGCATATATAAACAAACAAAGCAAGTCAAACCTCTGCCCTCAGGATCTTGTGTTCTAGTGGAGGGTGAAGAAAAACATATAATGAGTAAAATAATAACCCAGAGAGTGTGTTAGAATCTAGTAGTACTATAGGTGATCTAGGAGTGCTGAGGTTTAGGGGGTACATATTGTAATTTTAAATGGAGTAACTAGGGTGGGCCTCACTGAGGAAGTGATCCATGAAGATGATTGGGGAACAGGCCTTTCAAACAGAAGTGCAAAGGCCCGGGGATGGCGTGGTACCTGGAGTATTTATCTTTGGCAAATAGTGAGGGGAGGCACTGTGGCTGAAGCAGAGGAAGTAAACGGGGGGAGGGGCATGCAGGAGAGATCAGAGATAAACCATTTTTCCCACAAACCCATGAGCATTTGTTGAAGTATTCTCTGGAATCAGTTTGGCAAGTACTTAGATAGGAGACCCCTGAGGCTGCAGTCTTCTATGTAGGCGAGCTAGTTTTTATCCTTTGGGTCCTTTGGCTATGGAGAATGTCTGTGCTAGATGTTTCAGTGTAGAAGAGCCTCTGCTGGAACTCAAGGCTCCAAGCCTCCTTTGCCACTCCAATTCTATGGAGGGCACCTGGGCAAGGGTGTCCCAAGGGAGTTCAAGGGGTCAAATGTGAGGGGGAATAATTTACTGCAGCCATCTCTGTCATGGGAAAATCAGACCAGGCATACATGTTGTGCTCTATCACATGTGTGCAAAAAAACTAAAAGTGTGTTTTTAATATCTGTCTCCCCCACAAACCTAGGCTCCAAGCTCCTGGAGTGCAAGGGCCATGTCCCTCTTGTCAACTGGGTGCTAAGAAACTTACCAGCAGGAAGCAGCACACACAGCTTCCCGAATCTTTCTCATGATCCAGATCTGCACTCACTGCTTCAGAAGGGCAAATCCACTGGAAGTGAGGCAGAGATTGGAGCCCAAGGGCTGGCATACAGGGGACATTGGGTATTCCAGTTAAACTTGCTGTAATTATTCACAGCCCCAGTCTCCAGAAGGCAAAGCCGACATTGATCTCTGTCTCCACCTGCAGCCCAAATGTCCCATTGCAGGTTCCATATCTCAGAAATGAGCGCTGGGGATCAAGTCCCTGAAATGCTCAGAGCCTAGGCATTTTAGGGCAGAGGTTAGAATTTCTCTGGGAGTCTATAGATTCTTTGTTTGAAAGAGTCGTAGTGAACTCTTTGAGTATGCAAACCTGAATTTCAACATGCAATGGAATTGGAATATTGAGATAAAATTTGGGGTTAAAGGGAAGCTAGACATTGAATCCTGGTTGGAAAGATTTAGGACAGATGGGCTCTAGGAGACCCTGAACACACTGCCCTCATATGTAAAGCTCTTGGAATGAAGAGGACACATGCTCTGAATCAACTGCTGCCTCCCTCTGAAGCCTATGGTGGCCACATATACAGCATGCATGCATACTCAGGCTGTCATGCACACACAACACAGAGGCACACATGCACACAGCACATTCCTGCATACACATATGCACACTACCCACACATGGACAAATGCACCTACCTCCACCAGCCACCCACTGAGCTCGCTGGTGCTGCCTGATTGAGAGGTTGTTACACTGTGTTCCAGCAGCCAGCTCATCCTGTCCCCACCCCTGCCATTCTGAGATGGAAATAGTGGATAAGACCTAAAGGGTGCCTCTCCCGTGTAGTTATACAATTATAGCTCTCATGACCTGGTTATGAAGTCTTTGGTGTGGTCTCCAGAAAGAAGGAATTTAAGAGACAGCCTTGGGATGTGGGAGAATATTTTTGGTATCCCTGAACTGCACCTGTCAGGAGCTGCTTCCATTTCTTCCTTTCAAAACCCTAGTGCCAGAACATCTTATCACCATTTTTACCAGAGTCCTGCTCCATTCATTTCTATTGTTCTTGTTGTTTTGGAATTTTTTTGTGTGTGTGGCACCAGACATGCAAGGCAAAGACACTGCCACTGAGCTACATCCTCAGCCCCAGTCCTGCAGAATTTGAATCAAAGCCCCCAGAGTGCTCTTTGGAGTGTCTTCTCACCATTTGTAGAAAGAAGTCAACAAATATTAGCTTTTATGTATACTGTCTGGTCTCACCACTTATACTGTGCATCCTTGAAGGACTGTCTTTGTAGTCTGTGTCCTCTTCCTCTTCCAAGCACCAGGGTAGAATTACCAAATATTAGATGCTGAATTTTTTTATTTATGTGGAGAATATAGTCCAATTTGAAGCAGGACTCGATAGGAGGAGACCCAAGTGTGCCTGGATGGTCCATGGGAACAGATCACAAAAGGAAGGACAGACAAAACAAGTGCCCATTGTAAAAATAATTGGGAAGCTACAAGCCTAACATCGATAGAGAACCTTGCCTATTTCAATAAGCTGACCTGCAACTCAGAGTAAATGGTCACAGACTAGGAAAACGAAACTTTGATTAACCAACCAGAAACTGCCAGCTAACCTCTAATTAGAGACTGTCCATCAGAAACCACCAACTAATCTTTAACTGAGAGCTTTTCACTTTAACCAATCAAGACTTTCTTCCTCTTCCTTCCTAAACACCTTATAAAAACACCTCCCCCAATACACATCCCCTCAGAGGAGCCCTGAGCCACTTGCAGTTTGGTGCTGCCTGATTCATGAAAACTCAAGCTAAAATTCCAGCATGCCTAAATTTATCTCTTGACCAACAAGTGAAGGGAATGAGCCACTGTGGGAAGAGGCAGCAAGGGTCAGGTTGACTGGACACAGAGCAGCAAAGCTCACCTTGCAGTGTTACCAGACACAGGCAGGTGGGCGAGACGGGGTCGAGAGGGAGGCTAGGATGAGCCAAGGCTCTGGTGGCAGATGGGTCAGTCCAATGATGGTTGCAGGGGCCCACACTTACAATCCTAATCTTGCTTGAAGTACTCAAACATTCCTCTGGGCCCCCCGGGTGTAGCCTAACCTCCTTTGCAAGGCATTCATAATCAGGCTCCACTCATCTTCCTATCTTAATTTTTGGTAACTCCTCAGCCACAAGCCTTGGGTACCAGCCATGCAGATGACTCACCAGATCCCAGATGTGCCAGATTCTCTCCTCTGTCTTACCTTCCTGGTGGTTGTTCTACCTAGAGTGCCCACCTCTGGGTTCCTTGCCTAGAAAACCCCCATCCTTTGAGGCCAAGATTAAATGCCCTTTTCTGTGCACAGTCCAGCCTGCCTACAATGGAGTGGTTCCACCTTGCTATCCTATCTTTCCTTGAGGCAGGATAGAAAGATAGAGAAAACTTAGGGGATATAGGAAGAGAAAGAAGTTCCTTCTCCCCAGGATACAGTTTACTTCTCTTGTTGGCTGAGGGTCAAGAAATGCAACACAAATGACAAAGTCAAAACCGCTGTGAAGATTACCTACAGAGATGATCCCATTTCTGAGTGGTATCTCAAATAAGAGGGTTAACCCTCTTATTGGTTCTGGCAGAACACTCAAGATAAATGTAAGGATGTCACTGGCAGCGTGAGACATAGCCCAATGCTGTTTGGGACCTCCACTCAGATGTGGCCAGGATCTTGACTTATGCTGCAAAAAAGAATTTTAGGATGCTAGTCTGAAGCAAAATTGGCTTTATTAAGAAAGAAATTAAGCACAGGAAAGGGCATATACTCTTGGCCTCAAAGGATGGGCGTTTTCCAGGCAAGGAACTCAGATGTGGGCATTCTAGGTAGAACAACAACCAGGAAGGTAAAACAGAGGAGAGAACCTGGCACATCTGGGATCTGGTGAGTCATCCACATGGCTGGTACCTCTTACATGTGGCCTTTGAGTTTAACATGATGAGCACTCTTCCCTCATCTGAAACAAGGTACCTCAGAATCTTGTGATTTTATTTACAAAAGGAAATTCTTTTTAAGACAAGAGAAGTAAAGTAGGTCATATGTTTTTTACTTAATTTTAAAACTTTTCTTAATCTTTGAATTATATGCTTTGAGTAGTGCAACTCCAAAAGCCACAAAATCACACACACACACACACACACACACACACACACACACACACATATTTAAGACCCTTAAGCATCTCTCCTCTCTCTCTCTCTCTCTCTCTCTCTCTCTCTTTCTCCCCACTTAAATCAAAAGTGTGTACTTTGTCTTTCTTAATAAAGCCAATTTTGCTTCAGACTAGCATCCTAAAATTCTTTTTTGCAGCATAAGTCAAGATCCTGGCCACATCTGAGTGGAGGTCCCAAACAGCACTGGGCTATGTCTCATGCTGCCAGTGACATCCTTACATTTATCTTGAGTGTTCTGCCAGAACCAAGTGACCATCCACTAACTTGTTCAAGATTTTGTGTTTACTCGGCAACTTTTTTATACCAGCCATTGTCTGCTCCGTCTACTGGTGATATAAAACTGGACAGAATGTCCCCACGAAATGGAGAAGGATTGGAACTCTAAGGATGAGGGTCAGTTCTGATTATAAACTCTCAGTTGAGTTCTAGCCCAGTGTACCTGATTGTGACAAGTCATCTCAACTCAGAGGTTCCACTAAACTTTGAGCTCGATGTCCAGGAGAAGCTGTGGGTGCCCTTCCAGGAAGAACTAAGCAGGTCACCCCCACCCCTTTGCACTGGGCATTGCCCACTGGCCCTGCAGTGCTTCCTTCGCTATGGCTGCTGTAACAAATTACAACAAACTCGGCTTCAAACAACGTGAGTTTATTATTTCACAGGTCTGGAGGGCAGACGTCTGAAGCGGGTCTTGGGGAGCTTTACTTAAGGGAATGCTGAAGGAGAATCTGTTCCTTTGCCCTTTTCAGTTTCTAGACACTGTCTGCATTTGTCAGCTCGTAGTCCCATTCCCCATCTTCAAACAGCAGCAACGCTTTCTCCAGTCCCTTGCTGACTTGTGCCTCCTTCTCAGGAGGCCCCTTGTGATTACACAGAGCCCACCTGGATGATCCAGGCTACTTAATCATGGTGGCGACATCCCTTTGGCTAGGTAAAGTAACATATTCCTAGGTTCTGGGGATTAAGATGTAGACATCTTTGATGGGCCGTTATTCTGCCTCCCCCAGATCCTGAGCAGGATGACCTTGGTTTGGGACCCCAGGCTGCACCTCAGCGTCCTGCTTCTCTACCGACTCTGCTCAAAGTAGAACTCAGTGCGGGTGGAGGGCTCACTCTCCTTGGCAAGCTGTACTGGCTGCTGGGGCTCTGTGGGGCCACAGAGGAACCAGCCGGGGCAGGCAGCAGCCTCAAGCCTGAAGGCCGAGCCCAAGCTGCTCTGGAAGAAGGTGAAGCGTGTGACCTGCTCACCCCCCTTGTACAGGTCCTCGATGTTCACATCCTGTGGGGGCAAAGCGGCTGGCTGCAGGGTGAGCAGGCCGACTGGGGTGACAGCTCAGTGGAGGTGAGGGTCTGGGGCTTGACCAAAGAGGGGCTCCGAAGGGCAGGGCTTTACCCAGGGAGGTGCCTTCTGCAGATTGCAGAAGACAAGACTCCATGCTGAATGCAAAGGGAGAAGATGGAAACCTGAGGGAGGAGGGCAAGTGGCCCAAGCTGGGAATCCACAGGGTTCCGCAGAATGGGAAGGGGTCTCTCACCTCCAGCTTCAGGGAAGGCCCCTCTCCTGTCTCCACACATGCCAGGCAGTGACTCCCTCCCTGGGTCCCCAGGAAGATGGGGACCTTGGTGCGGTCTAGGCCTCTGTTAGGAAGTATGCAGATCTTCTCTGCAGGAGGAGAGAAGACAGGCAGGAGATGAGGGGACGCTAGGTCACAGGCTCTGTGCCAGGGAAGGCCCAGCAAGAAGGAAGTGGGCCTGGGCACACCTGGCCCTGCGACTGTGTGCCGGCTGCTGGGGGAGTGAGACTCCACAGGGGTTAGGCGCTCTCACTAGGACAGGATGCCCCTGCCTCTTCTCACTGTCACCAGGGCAGCTGTGGAGCCTCCAGTGGGGACAGGAGGGGAGAAGAAAAGTCCTGCAGTAGATGGAGTGGGAGGCAAGTTCAGCTGCCCACACCCCCCCTACACCCCAGGTCACCTGCACTGCAGCTGTCAGCTTCAGGGTCTCCCACCAGGAGCTGGCCATCTCGCACGTACAGAGCCTTCTGATCTGCATCTTTGATTCTGGAACAGGATAAGCAGTGCTGATGATCCAGTGCCTTTCGGCATCGTGGAGCCAAGCCCTTGGGTCCTGGGCTTCTGACCCGCCACGCTGAGGCTTTGGGGGATTCTTCTCTCCATGTGCGGAGAGGGAGAACCCTGCCAAGCACATGTAAAGACCAGGCTCCAGGGCTTATGATTTTCAGAGGCTCAGAGGAGTGAGGAGCCAGGGCCTTCTCATGGAGAGGTAGAAAAAGTTTTCCTGGCTGCCTCAGAAGTTCCGCATGAGGTGGGTCAAGTGTCATCCGGACACAGTGAGCCCTCCCCCAGATTTTCTGGGCCTGCTTCAATTTTTCATGGATGTTTTTTCTCTTTAAAGAAGGGATTCAATCAGGCATGGTGGTGCACATCCATAATCTCAGCGACTCTGGAGGTGGAGGCAGGAGGATCACAAGTTCAAGGCCAGAGGCAGCCAGCATAACTTAGCAAGACCCTGTCTCAAAATGAAAAATAACAAAGGGGTTGGGAGTGCAGCTCAGTGGTAGTGCACTTGCAAAATATGTGCAAGGCCCTGGGCTTAGCCCCTCGGTACAGCAAATAAAATAAAATAAAATATTTAAAAAAAAATAAAGCGATTCAATGAGTGTATAGTGAAGCATGACTTGCTCTTTAGATATTTTAAGGACTTTTTGTAGGAGAAAGTCTACAAATCAGAAACTTTTTAAAAAATTTCTATGTCACACTAAGTATCGAGCATGGTTTCCACCCCTCTCTGGACAGGGTGAGGTGTGTTCTGGGTGGACCGAATGCAGGTCACCAGAGAGCTGTTGCAATGTGTAATTACAGTCACTTAGGGAAGGCTGTGGTTCTAATAACCATCCTGGGAGGTTAACTGCGTACCAGGAAAGCTGGGGAGAAACCCTGATGAGCACGTGGAAGATCAAAGTCATGCAGATTATTAGGCCAATTGCCTGGCTGGTTTCAGGACACCCATCAGCTGTTCTCAGTGCCTGGGGAGCTCTCAGGACATCTGAGGGTAGAACCTCTGGACCAAGGCCACCACCTCCAGGAAATTTTTCTCCCTTTGTAATAATTAGTCATAATACCTTTAGCTAATGACTGCATGTTTAAAGCGAGTTCACTTGTATAATGAAAATAAAAGTCTGAAAAGATCCTGGATTTTCCAACTGTCATTCTCTCTCAAATATTCACAACCAGGGCTTGTCAACTCACCAGCCAGCAGCATCCTATGTAGAGACCAGCAGGCTGTTACCAAGAATGCAAATCACAAATAAGGTCAATGCAAATTGACAACATTTGAAAGCCTGGACTGGAAGGAAAGGCCTTAGAGGCCACCATAAAGTTAGCGTCATTGAGATTTGGGATTGTCTCTGAGCTTCCACAGAGAGGTAGATGCAGCAGCACAGAAAACATGGAGTCTGATCCCAGGCTCTGCCTTCTGGTAGCTGTGTGACATGAGGGAAGTTATACAACCTCTGTAAGCCTTAGTTTCTAGATCTTTAAAATGGGGTTAGCAATGCTCTCTCTCCTTATAGTTCTCTTGGGCTAGAGGTGAGGCAGTAGCATGACTAGCATCATGCCAACACTCAGGAGGGAGCACTATTGTTATTGTGGTGATGATGAAGCATAATTATGGGGTGTTTGAGATTTCTATGGTGAGAAGGAGCCTCAACCCTCTGACTCAGCCTTCCTTCCCTCTTCCCATGCAATACCTTTGGCCCCTATTAAGAAAGCAAGGGATGCACCAGGATGACTTACATGTAGTATTTTGCCATGGGGAGGGAGCACATTTCGTCAATGAGTGATATCTGGTCCTCTCTTTGGAAAAAAGAGAGAAAAGCTGTCAGAAAAGGATGGTGGTGAATCTGGGGAGGACATGTGTGGTTCAGAATCATCTGCCATGTGCTGCAAAGCTCCCCTAGGCCTTCCAGAATTAATCAAGGTGCCCCCAGCCCATCAATCTGCAGGGAGCTCTGCCTCTCCTTATTCTGGGCCATTGGATCCAGTAAAGCTGGCAGGGGTGTAAGCCTGGGACTTGCAAGCTAATGCTAGCGCTGAGAAACCAGAGAACAGGTTCCCCCAAAGAGCCAGGCCATTTCCCAGGCTGAGTGGGGTGGGGTGTGTTCTGGCCTCACATTTTAAGGATGACCCTGGAGCAAATCATGTCTTACTTCTCAGCCCAGCCTGAAGGTTGCCACCCTCTGCCCCTTTACCTAGGAAGGGGGTACGGCACCCAGAACCTAGAGCCTGGGGGCAGCAGGCAGCCCCCTGGAGAGTTAGGCAACATCATTCTTAGGGGCTGGAATGGCTTTGCTGAGACTGTTGAAGAGAGCCCTTCCAGACTCCGCTGTTCTTTTCTTGGGGGAAACAAGACAAGTTTGAGATACAGAGATTTGTACTTTTGAGGGTGAACAATCTATAGTGAGGAGCATGTCCTCATATAAACCCCAGGCCACAAAGCTTCCCAGGGTTCCACCACTTCCTAGTGGATTATCTTGTCTCAGAGCTCTTCCCTGAAATGACCATCTTTCAGAAAGGCCAGTCGAGAATCTAGCATGGAAAGAAACTCAGAGCCAATGAAAGTTTGAAAATAGTCCAAAGAAATAAAAGGCAAGGATAACTGGAACTGAGCCTTATCAAGTACAATCTGATTCTCACCAAGTAAAAAGGGTAAAGACAGGGAAAAATATATATGAAAACAGAGAATGAGACAGGAAAGAAGAAAAAGGTGAGGAGAAAGGTGTAGGGTTCAGAGAAGGATGGAGTGATGCTGAGGGACATTCAGGGAGGCGGGTGAGGAGAAAGAGGTTATGCTGAGGACCAGAATTCAACTACCTCAGCAGCACTGAGCTCCATGGTCTGGGTGTTAGAAGAAATAGGGCTATAGCCAAGGTGTCTTTTAGTACTTGATATGCTACTTTGTCACCTTGGATAAGTCATTTTCAATCCCTGGTCATTGTTGCAGGAGTGTAAGAGTTGTTGAGAGTGAAGGATAACAGGGCACTGATATGAGTATGAATTCTGGATGGTTGGCGTTCAGAGTCAAATTCTTAAAGCATTCCATAAGCTTTGTGATTGCATGTGTTGCCCTACTCCAAAGAAAAATAATGGATTGCCCAAATGTTTAGTTATAAAAATGTGGTAGCACATGCTTGTAATCCCAGCGTTTGGGAGGCAGAGGCAGGAAGAGAGCAAATTCAAGACTAGCCTGGGGTACATAGTAAGACCTATCTCAAAAACCGACAAACAAATGAAAAGCACCCAAAGATGTTCACTGCATTGCTTTTTACAATATTGAAAAGCTGGAAACAACCTAAATGTCCAATAATAAACAATTGGTTAAAAAAAATTTAAACATGGCAAACCCAGTAAACAAGAAGTATGCATACATTAAAGATGATATTATGAAAGAGTATTTTATATCATAAAATTTTCCAAGTATATGAAGTGAAAAGTGCAGGTTATGAGTACTATGTACATTATGATCCTGCTTAAATCCACAGACATATAGGCATACATACACATAGAAACAAATACTGCCAGCGCTGTTGTAGCTCTTTTCTATGGCTGACAAGGTTATGAATTTTTCAACATCTCTTAAGATTTTTCCTGTAATGAACTTGAATTTCCTTTGTAATACAAAATAAGTTTTAATTTTTAAAAAAACAAAATGTTCATGCCAGGCATAGTGGCACACGCCTATAATCTCAGGGACTCCGGAGGCAGAAGCAGGAGAATCACAAGTTCGAGACCAGAGGCAGACTGCATAATTTAGCAAGACCCCATCTCCAAAAAGTAAAAAAATAGGCTGGGGGTGCAGCTCAGTGGCACAGCACTTGCAAAGCGTGCAAGCATGAGGCCCTGGGTTCAAACCGCAGAACCGCAAAAAAAAAAAAAAAAAAAAAAAAAAAAAAAAAAAAAAAAAAAAAAAAAAAAAAAAAAAAAAAAAAAAAAAAAAAAAAAAAAAAAAAAAAAAAACCTTCAGTTAAGTCATTGGCTCCTAAATGTGCCTGTCCATTCAAATCACCTGAGAGACTCGTGATAAATGTTATTTATTGGGCTAAAGGTTCTGATTCAACACAGCTTGAAATGATTCTAGCAATGAGCCAGGCTTGGAAACTAGTGTGCTAGCTCTTCTTCTCACTCTTTAATAAACATTTCAATCTTCACCAGCTCTTGTTAAAATACAGACTGGTTCCATCGGTCTGGGATGAGGCCTTGAGACTCTTATTTCATACATGCAACCAAGTGATGTTAATGCTACACGTCCTGGACCAAACCTTAAGTAACAAAGGGAAAAGCAGGTCCCCCTAGCTCAGGTGGTCCCACAGCAACATGGGCTCTATGTCAGCCCACTGGATGCTGTACTCCATCTCAGCCAGACTATTAAGGCGGTTTTGGCTGCGACATCAGAAGTCTGGAGAGGCAGACCTAGTGGAGGGCCCCAGGTGAAGCAGCACAGGCAGGCTTGTGACTCCCACTCTTGCACAGGGTCAATTCAAAGAGTTGCCAGAAATTCAGCGGTGGTCTAGCCTTCTGCATTCTAGAACCCTCTCAGCCTGGTGCAGCCCAAAATTGCACTGTCTCCTACAAACTCACATATTGGGCCCCTCCACCTGGCTCTGGCTGGGTTGTGATGAAGTGAAAAGCTGGCTTCTGGCCTGGCAGGGAGCTTGCAGTCCTGGTATTGAGCCTCTGTCAAGACGCTTCCCAATGTGTCACACACTCCATCCCCAAAGCTTTCCCTTTCCTGTGGGTCCCAAATGACTCTTAACTGGACTTTGACCTACATCCCTCTTTTCTTCTTCCCCTCCTCCGTGGACGTTGCCTCTGGCTGTCACAGATCTCTCCAATTCTCTTGTCCTAGATCACATACTACCAACAAATAGCCCTGGCTTTCTCCATGTTCTTTTGCCCATCTCACCTGACGATCCTCCACTTTCTCCTATGAAATATCTATGTGGGGTATATATAGTATCAGTATGTGTGGATCTTGCCCAATCACTTGACAGCTCAGAGTAAGAGCTCAGACTTATAGGGTCACAACACTTAGCTACCAGTCCTCAGATTCAACATCTATAAATTAATAGGATTAGGTTATGTGGCAGTTAAGGTTCTTTCTAGGTCAAACTGTCTAGGATTCTATGACTCAGAATTTAATGAATCCTTCCTTTACTATTGCATCCTACTCTGAACCCCTATTAAATTTTGCTATGTTGTTTAATGTTGTACATTAAGGCATTTATTCCCCTTATAAAAATTGATAAGATCTCAAAGTCATGAAGCATGGCATACCGCTCACTTGAAGCTCTCCAACCACACAACCAAACAGCCATACACAGAAAGTTAGGGTCAGAACACAAAATGCACACAGCAGGCTTTGAATGCAAGGCCGGATTCTAGATTCAGCCATGCTACTGATTTTTCTTGCTTCCTTTTGTCCCTGGGCCTCCAATTTATCCCCATTGGAATGTTGGTCACAGTCACTATTTTTCAAACCTGTTTTAAGTTTCATAATGAGATTTTACACAGAAACCAAACCAATGTGCAACAGAAATAGGGGACCTATTTTTGCTGCACCAGGAGGTGATGGGGCTGGGATTTAGTTCAGTTGGTAGAGCGCTGCGCTGCAGTCTCTGAGATCCCGAGTTCAATTCCCAGCACCGCAAAAATGGGAGAAGGACCTGGCAATCCACTCCCAACGCAATCCCAAAACAGTCAGCCATTGAAAACCCTATAAGGGTCACTGTGAGTTGGATACCGACTCCATAGCACCTAACAACAACAACAACAACAAAGGAGGTGATGGAGTCCTGAGCCCTACTGGTCTCCCTGCTGTCTATTGAAGCAGGCACTGGAAGGCTCTCAGAACCTCCCAAGCACTCCTAAACACTGAATCTCACTAGCCTGGATGATTTCTTCTGAATGACTTTCTAAAATCTGTGGTTCTGAACATTTAAAAATCTTGATTCAACTTAATCTATACCTCTCCTCAAATCCCACCAAGTGCCCATAGACTTATTCAGTATCCCACCATGATCTGTGAAAGGAATTCCTTGTTACCCAGAGAGCTTGCCAGGAGGAATTAAGAGGGTGGACATTTCATAGACATTTACAAAAAAGAGAAGAATAAAAGGAAAAAGAGAAAGTACTGCTTGTCCATCACTGACCTGCAGATCCTGGCTGCCTGGAACCTCTGACTGATTTGGCTAGGGCATCTTCACCTTGTTTATATTGTCTTGTCAGGGTGGGTGAGGCCTGCAACAGTCTCTATAATTGGCTCCAGGAAGGGAGGAAGAGGAGCCCAAAGGTTTCATAATGTCTTCAACATAGTATGGATAATAAGAAGGTAAGGAGATTAATGAGGGTTTGCTGAAGGGGGAGAGAATCATCCATAAAACCTTGGCAGAGACCAGACACTGAGCTCCTCTCTATAGCTACTGTCATTGGCTACTTTATTAGTGGTTTGGCAGCGAGATAAATGGTGTTGGGGTCAGACATCATTGATGCCCCAGGGGTCTCTGTCTGAGGCTTGATGAGGTGGTAAATGCAAGACAGAGTATGTCTGAAGGGATCAAGGAAAGGTCAACTTCTGAATTGAGAGAGAGCCAGAGGGAGAGCTGGGGCAGGATGGCATTGTGAATGTGGTCCTTCTGGAAAGATGAAAGTCTTTGATTTTTGCTTTATTTTGTTTGCTTTGGGATAGGGTCTGACTATGTAGCCCAGGCTGTCCTTGAACTCACTCTGTAGCCCAGAGCAATCTTCCTGCCTCAGCCCAGTGAGTGCTGGGATTCCAGGCATGTACCACAATGCACAGCTTAGTCTCTGATTTTCAACAGGCTGATCAGTAGTTGGTATCAGCTTGATTAAAACATAACATCTAAGGAAACCCAATAGCAGAAGATATTGACCTTAGATTCACCCTAGGACAAGGCAGGTGCCATGTGCCCTGCACTACTAGGGAATTTGACAGTGTGAGCAGGCCACAGTAAACAAACACTCAGTTCTCTAATTGACATTACTTAACTAAGTCCATCCATCCATTCATTTGTCTGTCTATCCACCAACCCATCCAATCACCCAATCATCCAATCATCTACCTATGCCCCCTATTCCTCATCCTTTCATCCATCTATACATTCATCCATTCAACCATCCCTCCGCCATCATCTACTATAAGGGGCAAAGAAGCTTAGGCATAATGTTGTCTGGAGCCCAACAGCCTTATTCTAATTCTCCCTCTCAGGTCAAGAGGAAGTGAGAGCAGTCAGTCTGAGACCCTAATGCCTACTGGATGAGAAATGAGGAAAGCTGGGTGGGAATGAGGCCAGATTTTTGCTTTCTCAGGCCAATGCTCATTCTTCACCTTTCCTCCCAACCTCTCACCCCACTTTGGAACAGCCCAAAGTGTAAGGTGTCATACAGGCAATCAATGAGTGTGTACCAAGAATTTACATTGCAGTGTGACAAAGACACAAAGGACACCATCTTGCTATTAAGTAGCTTTACAGTTTAGCTGGGGAGCTAAGTCATAAACACTTGAAAGGTAATTCAAAGACAATACTCTCTAAGCTCTGGGTCAAGGGCATGTTGGAAATGATAGTAGCAGAAAAGCTCCTTGGGCAAAAAAAACCTCTTAGAATTAAAATAACCTGAGACATGACATCAGAATTGCCCTCTGATGGAGAAATCTGTGCTGAGACATTCTTGAGAAACAGATTGATCAGGCTCTTCCTCCACATCTCCAAGGCTGGGGACTCCATAACCTCTTAAAGAAGCACCTTGGTGTTTGCTGTTTTTGTGATCAAGATTTTGGGATTGTTCAGGAAAAATTTGTACCAGTTCATCCTCTTTGTGCTTTCTGGAATTACAAAGCACAAATATACTCTTCTACTTGGCAGAACTTGGAGTGCTCTAAGGGGGTTGCCTGTATTTTGTTCCTTCAGGATAAAGGCCTCAGCACCTTTACTTCTTTTCTTATGACCTAGGCTTGAGAACTTCCCTGCATCTCAGTACCTACAGCTGGCACAAGCCCCTCATGATGTGAAAATTGCCCCTCTGTAAATATAGGCCCAGGTCTGTGGTTTGTGCCAAAACTGCAGAAACCTCAAACCTCTAGATCATCTTCACTTGAGCAGCCATGATGTCAGAGTCTCCCAGCTCATACATTCCCAAAGGTTGTGTTTTATATTCCTACTTTTTCTGTTGACTTATAAGTGTCAGCTTATCTAGGCTAGTGCCCTGTTGAGTTCTGTCATCCCACAAATGATGGAGCAATCAGTTCAGGCTGGAGAAACTTTCAAGAATGAGGTGGTATTTGAGCTATTCCCTTAAGGTTTAGGTGGGTGGAAGGGAGAGAGAGAATGTTCCAGGGTGGAGAAAGAGTTTCCACACTCTATACTCACTAGGTTCCAATTATTTGCTAAGCATTGTTCTAGGTGTTCAGAAACAGACTGTTGCAGCCCCAACCTACAGTCATCCCAAGGGACAGAGACCCACCCTCTCATTTCAATCTAGGAAGGTGTGCAGGAAGCCTTGCAGAGCAGACCAGGGATCTCTACTCAGCAAAGGCTTCTTGGAGGAGGTGACATCTTCACACGACATTGAAAGGTGAGTGATTTCTGTAGCAGAGTCCCAAAGCAGAGGGTGCACCATGAGCCTATGTCTGGGTCCTTGGACAAAGAATGAACAGTGTGTGCAGAAACACAGCCTGGTGCCAGGGACCCATGTTTTCAGCAGCCCCCTGAAAGGCCTGTAGTAGGAGCAGTGCTGCCTGCTGCCGTGGGACCTCAGTGGCCTCTGGGACAGTGCTGCTGAAACCAGTGGAGATCACCCTTTCTGTTCTGGCCACCTCCTTGCTGGTCCTTCTGCAGACTCTGAGTCCATCAGGCTGGCCCAATAGGTGAGCTCCAGGTGGAATAGCTGGGACTCAGATATGGACCCTTCTTCCTGCTTCTGCTCTCAGCCTCAAGGGGTTAGGTAGGGACATTGGAGCCAGACTGTGGCATATGGCACTAGAGGTGCATAGATAGTCAAACATGATCTAAATTTCATGTAAGCAGAGAGCAGTTAACAAAGATAGCATAATCAGCCTTTAAATAGAATATTTGGGTCAATAAAGGGCCAATGTTCAAAAAAGTGAAACTACTGGAAAAAATTGTTTTCACAACGAAATAAATTCATGTACAGTATTTCTCTTTCCTTGCATATTATTTATCACTGCATAATGATACTCTAGAACATAGCAAGAGCACACTGGTTGGCTCACACAGTTTGGGAGGGACAGGATCTGGAGTGGTTCAGCCCAGCAGTTCTGCTTCAGTTGTTCATGGGGCTGTGATTGAAGTGGCATCTGGGCTGCAGTCACTCAAGGCCTGATGGGGCACTACCTACTTCTGAGCTCACACGTGTGGCTATTGGCAAGAGAATTTAGTTTTCACCACATGAGTCCTTCTATGGGGCTACTCATAGTATGGAAGCTGAGAAGGAGAGGGAATGGTGCGGGGAGGGGGGGGGAGAGAGAGAGAGAGAGAGAGAGAGAGAGAGAGAGAAACTCAGGACAGAAGCCACAGTGTGTTTTTATGCAGTGCTAGGGGTTGAATCCAGGGCATCATGCACACTAGGCAGGTGCTCCACCACTGATCTGCACACCCCAGACCCTTTTTTTGTTGTTGTTGTTATTGTTGTTTTGTTTTGAGATAAGATCTCACTAAATTGCACAGGCTGCCTCTGGCCTCTAACTCGCAATCCTCCTGCCTCAGCCTGCTGAGTAGCTGGGATTACAGGCATGCATCAGGGCACCTGGCCCACGGTGTCTTTTATAACATGCTCTTGGAAGTGTCATACCATCACTTCTGCCATATTCCACTGGTGCAGAGATAATTCTGGTACTGCATGGGAGAGAATTCAAACAGGGGAATGGGCAACAGGAGGAGGGATCATTAGCGCCTCATGGTTTCCTAGGGCTAACACAGCAAATTACCACACACTTCGTGGCTTAAAACAACAAAACTTTATTCTCTCCTAACTCAGGAGGCTACAAGTTTAAAATCAAGGTATCAGCTGGCTGTGCTCCCTCTGAAAGCACTGGGGAAGAATTCTTCCTTGCCTCTTCCCTCGCTTCCAGTGGTTGCCACGGTCCTTGGCATTCCTCACCTTGCAGTATAACTCCAGCTTCTGCTTCCATGTCCACATAGCCTCTTTCCTGTGCCTCTTCTGGGTCTTCTTGGTCCTTTTCATCAATGGCCATTAGTCAAATGGGATTTAATCCACCCTAAACCAGCATGGGGCTCGGATTTAGCTCAGTGGGTAGAGCACTGTGCTGCAGTCTCTGAGGTCCTGAGTTCAATTCCCAGCACCACAAAAATGGGAGAAGGACCTGGCAATCCACTCCCAAGGCAATCCCGAAACAGTCAGCCATTGAGAACCTTGTGAGGGTAGCTATGAGTCGGATACCGACTGGACGGCACCTAACAACAACAACAACAACAAACCAGCATGACCTTGCCCTAACTAATTGCATCCACAAAGACACTGTCTCGAAGTAAGATCCACCTGAAGTTCTGAAAAGGCCATAAATTTGGGGAGAACACTATGTCAGCAGTATAGCAGCCATCTTGGAAGCTGGATTCCACACTTTGGAATGCCAAGGGCTGAGACCATTCTACATCAAAGCAGAGGATGGTTTTTGTTTTTGTTGTTGTTGTTGTTTTAATTTGTTCCTTTGTTTTGGTTTTGCTATTTTTTTTTTTCTGTAAATCCCTTACCCAGGACATTCCAGACACATAAACCAATCACATCCTCCTTCTTGGTGGCTTTGCTGGGACCTGTTTCCTGATCCTTGCTTCTGCCACTCAGAGCAACCCAGCTGGATTCAGTTTGGATTTCACTCCAGGGAAGTGGAGGCTGAGGGCTGACCCATCAGAAGGGCTGTCAGCTCTGCTTACCTCAAGATTAATTTCTTTTCCTCTTATTACATAAGTAATCCATCTTCATTACAGAAAAATTAGGAAATACAAATAAATAAAAAGAACAAAAAGAAAAGTCATCTATATCTCTACTACCCCAACATGGCTACAACTGATGTGCGCTCTTTTTTTTTTTTTAACACAGACATATATAGATAGGTATTTTTTGAAAAATTAAAATAGAATCACAAGATATGTTCCTTTGTAATATGCTCTTCTCACTTGATATGCCATCAATATCTTTTGATGTGTGTTGAGTTGAGCAACGGGTTTTTATTGTACCTCGGGTTTCAGAACAGGATGGCATGCCTTCCCATCTTCCACCTTCTAAGCTGAAGCTGTGGCCCCTGCCACCATCAACCTATCAGCCAGGGCCATGGGAGGGGGACAGAGACAGAAGAGGCAGGAGGGGATGCTGCAGGATTAAAGGGAAGGGGGAGGAGTTGGGCCAGCCAAGGACCTTGGTCTCTTGATCTGTGACACCTCTCTCTCCTCCCCAGATGGAAAAGATGAGACCTCCAGTGGGAATTGGGGGTTCTGTGCCCAGTACCCTAAAGCATAAGGGATTACTCCCACCCTCCACTCCCTCCAAATAAGCTGTTTCCAGTTTATCCCAGGTGGTTTTTGCAAGGTTCCACTGGAAGAGTACCACCCAGTGGGAAAGGAATCCATGGACCGAGCCCCAGGTTGCTGGAGAACTTATCCAAATTGAGGACAGGGAGAAGGGATAGTGGTTATAAGCCCCTTAAGTCAGGAGTGCCTGCAGCCGTAGCCCTGTGGCATCCGATCCTGTCAGATCTCAGAAGCTAAGCAGGGTCAGGCCTGGTTTAGTACTTGGATGAGAGACTAGTTGGGAACACCAGGAGCTGTAGGCTTGGGAGACGGACCCAGCAACGCACTCCCAAAAATCAATCTGCCATTGAAAACCCTATGAATAGCAGAGAAGCACTGACGATAGTGTTTCCCCTGTTGTATGTAGGGTCGCTTCCAGTCGGACACCTAACAACAAGAAGTCAGGAGTGAGAGGGGACCTTGAGGGTATCTCCAAGCACTGGGCACCTCCCCTCCCCTGCCCCCTGTGCCAGCCGCCAGTGCTCAGAGGATGTGGGGGATCCACTGCTCTAGTCACACTGCTGGAAGTAGAAGTCCGTGATGGGAGCGTCCCAAGAGGCAGCCTCGGAGATCTGGGTGAGCCTGACAGGCTGGTCGGCCTCTGGCACAGTGCAGAGGAACCAGCCCGGGCAGGCCGCCGACTCGAAGCTGGAGGTGAGCCCCAAGTCGCGGCGGTAGAAAGTGAACTTCTTGGATTCCTTGGCCCCATAGTAGAGCTCCATGATGTTCACCGGCTGCGGGCAAAGGGGGGAGATGGGCGGGACAGGGGGGTGGGGAGGGGGAGGAGCTGAGACCGCTGTACCTCAGCAGGCAGCGCCCTGCACAGAACACCCAGCAGGGAGCGGGCTCAGCCTTTGTGGCTTAGTCCCAGATGGAGTGGACACCCCCACAGGACTCACCTCTAGTTTCAGAGTTGGTTCTTTCTCTGACCCACATGACAGGCACTGACTCCCTCCCTGGACGCCTAGGATGACTGGGGAGAGCCTGGCGTCCAGTAACCGATTGGGAACAACACTGATCTCTTCACCTACAAGAAAGAGACAAGGTACAGGGACCGTAGCTGCCCTCAGTCACCCGCACCCCTAACTCCCCTAATCCTGGTTTCCAGGCAGCAGGACCAGAGTGAGACGTCCTGCCCCCAGGCTGGGCAGAAGGGAAGTCTTTTAGCAGTGGTCAAATAGGGAAGGCTCACATCTTGCCAGCCGCCCCAGATCAAGGCATGGGAGCATACTGTGCCACCTGCCACCTCAGCCTTCTCGTTCAGGGCAAATCTTCAAGTCCTCTCAAAACCCCAAGAGACTACCTCTCCAACCACCTCCTTCAATGCCCTTGGATCTCAGGGCTCTTTTCTGAAACTTGTATTGGTGAGCTAGCCATTAGTTATTTGGATATCCTTCCACCCCTGTGAGATTCCTGGAGCAGAAGAGGGTCTCATTCTTCTCTGTGTATCCCTCCATCACCCTACTCCCATGCAGATATGCACACACATACACACTCCGCATGCATATACACATGTACATAAATACATGCACACGTATGCATGTACACATATGCACATACATATGCACACGAATACACATAACCATGACACATGCACATAAACGTTGTTAGGTGCCACCGAGTCAGTTCCAAGTCATAGAGCCCCTAAGTAGAGCAGAATGAAGCACTACCCAACACTGTGCACAAGATCTTTTTATGCTTGAACCCATTGTTGCAGCCACTGTTTCTTCGCATTCTGAGTAGTGCCACATCAGCAAAAGGAGGTCCCAGGGCTTGACTCCAGTCCCATCATGAAGGTTGACTCTACTTTGAAGAGGCAACTCAACCCCAGTTGCTTCTTGGATGCCTTCTAGCCTGGGGGGCTCATTTTCCAGCATTCGATTTGACAGTTCCTCTTTGCTGTTCATAGGGTTTCCATGGCTAATTGTTTTGGGAGTGGGCTGCTGGGTCCTTCTGCCTACTCTGTCTTAGTCTGGAAGCTCAGCTGAAACCTGGCCTTCATGGGTGGCCCTGCTGGTATCTGAAACATCGGTGGCATAGCTGTCAGCATCACAGCTACATGCAAGTCCCACAGCATGACAAGCTGACAGACACGTGGAAGCACATAGACATGCAGACATATATATATATACACACATAACACAGAGATACATACCAGTATGCATGCACATGTGCACACTCAGTGCAGTGGAGGGATCTGCAGAACTCCATGGCCCCATGAGGGCACCCAGGTGAGCAGTTATGCACTGTTGTAGAGAGACCTCTCACAATATGTGAGGCACAGTGGGTAAGCACGAGGTCAGACAATGCCCCCTGCTGTTGGCATCCTACCACTCTCAGTGACTGAGAGCAGGGGTCCAGGGTGGCAAGGCTGAGAGCCTGCTCAGTCCTCTTCTAAGTGCTGGTTTCTCTGGAGGTGGGATATCAAGCCTGGTCTAGCTTTGTGGGGATGACAAGCTATTTGTCCTGGAAAATGTTCCACCTCCACAGGAAGGCTCAGGTGGCACCAGGGCCTGGGTCCTGGCTTGGCTGGCAGCCTGGCTTATGGTGCCCTACCTGACTGGGCAGGCCTGCTCTGCAGACCTGGGCTGATTTACGTGAGGACTCAAACCCCTCTTCAGGCCCCTCCTCACAGAGGGCATAAAGACCTGGGAACATGGGGTCATGTTTTGGCACCAACCTTTGATGACCTTCCCTGCATGCAGCCCTCCGGCTAGAAGCTGGTTATCATGCAGATAAAGAACCTTCAAGGCTGAATCCTTCATTCTGAAACATCAGGCAGGGATAAGGGTCCGTTAGGGGAGTGGTGAGCACTCCAGCTTACCCTGGCCTCAGAGAGGTCCCTGCTCTCAGGCATCTTGTCTCCCTCTCTCCCCACGGGTGTGCGGATGTAATAGCACAGTCTGCCCTCCCAATGGAGTGACTCCTCCAACCCATCTTTCTGGGGTTTGCTTCTTCACCCCATTCAGTATTTTCTCTCCCAACTGATCTCTTCTCTATGCTCTGCTGGAAAAGAAACTGGAATGTGAGTTGGAGAGCCAGGCTCAGCCACCATTGCTGCTGAGCCACAACAGACAAGTCACTCACATTGTCTGAGCCTGAGTCTCCTCACTGCTAAACTAAGACAGTGTGTTAGATAATCCCAGACCTCTTCCTGATTAGAATTTGATTGTGTTATGTGTGTGTGTGCACGTGCACACTGGGGGTTGAACTCAGGACCTCACACATGCTAGGCAAGCACTCCACCGCTGAGCTGCACCTCCAGCCCTTTTTAAATTTTTATTTTGGCATAGGGTCCCACTAAATTGCACAGGCTATCTCTGGTCTTGAACCTGTGATCCTCCAGCCTCCACCTCCCAGGCCTCTGGGATTACTGGTATGAACCATGGTGCCCAATTCTTTAATAATTATTGAAGACTCCAAGGTACATTTACTTCCAGTGGGCCATATATTCTGAGTGAGGAATTTCTTTACATTTACAATTCTTTTATTTTACTTTTCAAAGTTATTTCTCATGTATGATCTCAACTGACTTTCTGTCATTCTATGAGATAAAAGATGTAGTCTAAAGTAGGTTTGAGCTTATAGTCATACCACTGCAGTGGCCAATCCCGTCAGATCTCGGAAGTTAAGCAGGGTGGGGCCTGGTTAGTACTTGGATGGGAGACCACCTGGGAACACCAGGTGCTGTAGGCTTGGAAGAAGGACCCAGCAACTCACTCCCCCTCCCCCCAAAAAAGACAATCAGCCATTGGAAACCCTATGAATAGCAGAGAAGCACTACAATACTGTTTTATCTGTTGCACGTAGGGTCGCTATGAGTCAGACATCAACTCTACGACACCTAACAACAACAAAGTAGGGTTCTGTAGCTGTTACATGGGGAAAACCTTGCAGGGTAAATATTGGTTTACTGTTTGGCATTCGTTGGTCACTCTTGCACTGAGTTGTGCTGTAAGGCTCTTACAAGAGGACACAGAAAGCATCCTTTCTCACAATTACTCTATAAGAGAGCTCCACGGGACAAAGCATCTCATGGAACTGAGTCTCATGGAACACACTGAGAAATGCTAAAGTCGTCCCTTGGTATTCAGAGGGCCTTGGCTCCAGGACTCCTGAAGATTTCCCAAATCCAGAGGGGCTCATGTCCTTCCTATAAACAGGTGTTATTGTTAGGTGCCGTCAAGTCGGTATCTGACTCATAGCGACCCTCATAGGGTTTTCAATGGCAGATTGTTTTGGGATTGCCTTGGGAGTGGGTTGCCACATCCTTCTCCCATTTTTGCCGTACTGGGAATCGAACTTGGGACCTCAGAGACTGCAGAGCGGCACTCTACCAACTGAGCTAAATCCCAGCCCTACACAGGTGTAGTATTTACAAATAACCTACACACATCTTCCTGTATACTTTAAATCATCTCTAGATTACTTATAACGCATAGTAACATACAAATACTGTGTAAATGGTTGTTGTATGGTATTGTGTAGGGAATCATACCAAGAAAAAAGTCTGTACACATTTGCTACAGAAGCAATTTTTTTCCAAATATTTTCAATCCACATTTTGTTGTATCTGTGAATACAAAGCCATAGAGACAGAGGGTCAACTGTATTAGACCCAGAGGCTGGTGAGAGAAAGAACCATTCTCACCTGCTGCTGTAAAGCCCAGGGCAGCAGAGTGTCTAGCTTAGTACATACCAATGGATGGACAGATGGACAGAGCAGTGTTTTTGTTTTATTCCACCCCCTACCTCCCACAAAGAGGAGCAGAGAAGATGTGGCACCATGGCTGGGCTGCCCTCAGTCCCCCACCACAGAGGTGAGAACAGAGCTCTGAGGGGACGTCTGCCCTGGCATTCCCACCAGGGTAGAGGAGGCTGCAGCTCTGGATTGGAGGGTCACCCATCCCCTTTAGCATCAGGGAACCCGCGAGGTGCACTGCCAGGCTTGCCCCAACCTGAAGAAGCCTAGAGGAGTTCCAAGGGTGTGACATGCTGGTCCCAACTTCCCAGCTGCCTGATCCATGTGTGGGACCCCCAAGTTGAGGCCAGTGTCCCCCTCTCTGCCTCTCTCCCTAGGCTGGACAGCAGGTCTGTCTGACACCCACTTTCCTTGGAATACATGGCCAATCCAAGAACCAGATACTCACCGGAAGCACAGTGCCCCACTCAGGACCATCTTGAGCTCCTCACTAGGTAGAGACCCCTATGTAGAAAAAAAGCAGAATATTTTAGGTGGGGAAAAGGCTGGACTGTCAGAGGCCAGGGTAGCCACTGGGCTCCTGAGCCTCCCAGCATGTGAACAGCCTCCTCCAACAGGGGACTCTGCATCTAGGGGTCAGGAGACGGCCCCAGTCCTGCCAACACTCCACAGGATACCTCTGAATGCTCCTTTGTCTTGGCAGGAGCTTGTGCAGTCTGCCTGCTCCTTCAAGGATGACTTGCCTCTTAAGTGCCATAAAGAAGCAGGGAGGAGCCCTGAAACTCAGCCTAGGGAGGAGGAGGGTTTCCCAGGATGATTTCACGCCACCCTGAGCTCCAAAACACCTCATGCTGCTCATTAGTCTCTCAAGGAAGAAAGCTTCTGGAGACAACTCCTTCCAGCAGTTCTAAGGAACATTTTTGGGGCTTTCCAGTTTCCCAGGAGCACTCATTTGCTGCAGAGAGGAGCTCAGGGAAACCGGGTTTTAGAACAACCCTCTTTCCTTCTTCCCTCCTTTTCTCTCTTCTTTTCTCCAGTCCTTCCTTCCTTCCTAGGTTTGCCAAGTCTGTGGAGATGACGGAGCTGGGGATCTCCTGCTTAGGGGATGTTTAGGAAACAGGCTCATTCTAGAAAAACCAGAAAATCCAGAACAGCAAAAAAAGAAAGACGTGAATACTTACCTGTCTTTGAATGCACTACCAAACAGCCAATGTCAACACTTTGTCCTCTGTACACATGGAACAACAGACCACTTTTCATACAGCAGCCTTGGAGAAGCTGTATTCTTTCCAACCTGCTTCTTTATATAGCAAAATAGCAGAATATCTTTGACACCAAACATGAATAATGACATCATAAGTTTGAAGAGCTATGTAGTATTTTATTGTGTAGCCACAACACCATTCATTGTATGAATCCGTTATTATTGGTCCTTCATAGTGTTGATTTTTGTTTGTTCACTTTTGTTATTGAACACTGTGTTGTGATAAACTTCCACAATTATAACTTCTATAAATCTGTAACTGATGTTTCTTAAATACTTGGCTAAATGAAACAACTCCAGAAAGAGTTGGCCCATATGCAAAGTGGTTTTAAACAAACAGGTTTTCATCTATAAAAGAAGTGGACATCATTTCCCCTAAAAAGTCACAGTGTCATCTGCTCAGGCTACTTTCACTGACTCCCTGCCCCAGAGAATTGTGTCCATGTGCCCACTGGACACTGTTGTAGGGCTAAGAAAGTTCTCTGTACTTTCTGTCTAACAGAGCATGTTGCCTTCCAGTGGCAGGCTTCTAGAGGCAGGACCACATCACTGAGGGTCCTCTGCTGACATTGCTGATTACAAAATGTGCCAAGCAGCCATTGGAGACAGATGGATGAGGGGATGCATGAAGAAGCTAAGAAAAAGATGAGAAAAACAAAGCTAACCTTTGTTAAGAAAAATTCTCCTCATTTGAAAATAAGAGAAAATGGTGTCAGTATGGGCTTTGGATGTCATTCATATTGGTGCATCATCAAACAAGCTTCCCCAACAATTAGTTCTCTCAGGAGCATATACCTTGGTTTGACTCACCAATTACTATTTACTAGGTCCCAGTGCATCCAAGTCTCTGTCAAAACTCATGCTGATGGAGCTGGGTGTTGTGGCCCACACCTGTAATCCTAGCAACTTCAGAGGCTAAGGCAGGAGGATCACAATTTTCAGGCCAGAAAAATCTTGTGCAACTTAGCAAGACTTGTCTCAAAATAATTAAGTATGGGGTTGGGGGTAAAGCTCACTGGTAGAGCACTTGTTCAGCATGCACAAGGCCCTAGCTTCAACCCCTACTACTGAGGGGGCCTCATGCTGACATTTATCACTGCACTATTCACAATAGCCAAGTTATGGAACAAGCTCAGTGCCCATCAACAGTGGAAAGGATAAAGAAAATGTGACGTATATACACAGAGGAGGCTGGGGTTTAGCTCAATGGGTAGAGCACTGCTCCACACTTTCTGAGGCTCTGGGTTCGATCCCCAGCATCACAAAAACAGAAGGACATGACAGCCTACTCCCAAAGCAATCAAGAAACAATCAGCCATTAAAAATCCTGTGAGGGTCACTATGAGTCGGACCCAACTTGATGGCACCTAATAATAACAAATACATAGAGGAGTTATATTCAGCCATAAAGAAGAGGGAAATTATGTTGTTTGCAGGAAAATGAATGGAACTTGAGATCATCATGTTAAGTGAAATAAGGCAGTCTCACAAAGACAAGTGTCACATTTCTTCTCTCATATGTGGAATCTAGGGGGAAAAAGACATGAAAGTAAAAGGGGAAGTATTAGGGATGTGGAAGGGAAGAAA
Organism: Pedetes capensis; assembly: GCA_007922755.1. Taxonomy (NCBI): domain Eukaryota; kingdom Metazoa; phylum Chordata; class Mammalia; order Rodentia; family Pedetidae; genus Pedetes; species Pedetes capensis. Next base: position 30,278 of record VMDO01016040.1, read on the forward strand.
GGAAGGTGGATAAGAAAGGGTCATAGAGGGGGTGAATATGATCAAAGCACATTATATGCATGTATGTTGTTGTTGTTGTTGTTGTTAGGTGCCATCGAGTCAGTATCCGACTCATAGCGACCCTCATAGGGTTTTCAATGGCTGAGTGCTTTGGGATTGCCTTGGGAGTGGATTGCCAGGCCCTTCTCCCATTTTTGCGGTGCTGGGAATTGAACTCGGGGCCTCAGAGACTGCAGCACAGCACTCTACCCACTGAGCTAAATCCCAGCCCATATGCATGTATAGAAATGCCATAATGAAATCCATCCATTATTTTATACAACTAATATACATTAACACAATTTTTAAAAACTCATGCTGAAATGTAATCCCTATTGTGAAGTATTAAGTAGTGAGATCATTAGGATCTTTAAGAGGCAATTGAGTCAGGAGTACAGAAGAGTGGATTAATCCATTTGAAGATTAATGAGTTAATGGATTATCTCAAAAGTGGATCTGTTATAAAAGCTAGTTTGGCTCTGTCTCTCATACATATCTCTTTTACTATTTCATGTCCTGTGCTACATTAGGACCCTGAAGAGTCCCCATCAGTGAGCAGGACCTCACCAGATGCAGTCCTCAATCCTGAATTTCCCAGTCTTTAGCACTATGAGCCAAAGAAACATCTTTTCCTTAAAAATTACCCGTCTCAGGTATTTTGTTGTAGCAAGCAAAAACAGGCTGAGACATAGACTGTAGAATTAGATGTGAACTACGAGGAGATTGATAAATTGTAAGTTATTCTTGTCTGATAGAAAAGATAACTCTAAATGGTTCAGTCTTACTGCCTTGCAATTCATTAAGCAGCTTCTGAAAATGTAACTCATTCCAACATTTCTTTCCCAGCTAACAGTAAAAATTTCTGTTCCTAGAATCATCTTTTGTTTGCTTTGTGTTTTGTTTTGTTTGAGATGGAATCTTGCTATGTAGCCCAGGCTGGCCTCCAACTCTCAATCCTCCTGTCTCAGAGAACCTAGTACTAGAATTACAGGCATGTGCCTGGCATGAATCATCTCTTGATGATCATCTTTATTATCCTGCTGATTCCCTCACTTTTTTTTTTTTCCAGTACTGGGGGTTGAATCCAGGGCCTCATGCTTGCATGCTTTGCAAGTGCTGTACCACTGAGCTGCACCCTTCAGCCCATTTTTTTTTTTTTTTTTACTTTTTTGAGACAAGCTCTCACTAAATTACTCAAACTGCCTCTGGTCTCAAACTTATGATTCTCCTGCCTCTGCCTCCGGAGCCACTGGGATTATAGGCATGCACCACCGCTCCTGGCTCAATTCCCTCACTTATCAATAATAGTAAATCTTTGCTGCTTATACTATGTTTGTATGAGAATCAAGTTCTGAACTTTGGAAAATTAAGCTTTAGCACTACCTAAAGACAATGCCATTTCATCCCAAACTCACACACCAGTAGAGATTTAAAATAAATATTAGTTGGGTGCAGTGGTGCAAGACTGTAATCCCAGCAACTCAGGAGGCAGAGGCAGGAGGATAACAAGATTGAGGCCAGAGGCAACCTGTGTAACTTAACAAAACCCTGTCTCAAAACACATACATACATACATACATATATACATACATACATACATACATACATACATACATAAATACATACATAAAATGGGCTGAGGGTACAGCCCAGCAGTAGAGCACTCACAAAGTATATGTGTGGCTCTGGGCTCAACCCCTAATACAAAAAAAGAAAGAAAGAAAGAAAGGAAGAAAGAAAGAAAGAAAGAAAGAAAGAAAGAAAGAAAGAAAGAAAAGGAATTAAATAAAATATGACCACAAATTCTTGAATAAGTCATCCTGTAAGAAGCAAGGCTTCATTCTCCTTCCCTTGAGTGTGGGTTGCACCAGTGACTTCTTTCTAATGAACATGTTAAATGATGGGAAGCAACAATGTGTCACTTCTGAAGCTAGGTCATAAAAGGCCCTGTAGTTTCCCTGCTGTTCCCTGGATCATTCATCCAAGGACAACCAGCCAGTTGCCATGTAAAAAGGAGACTCAAGCGGCCCTTCAAAGAGGCCCACCTCATGAGGAACAGAGGCCTCCTGCCACTGTCTTGTGAGAGGCAACCTCAGAGGCAGATCCGCCATCCCCAGTCAAGCCTTCAGATGACTGCAGCCCTGGATGACATCTGAGGTACAACCTCCTGAAAACCCCATGAGACGAGTATTCTGCTTCCTGGTTCACAGAACCTTTGTCAAACTGTAGATGTCCCTTTCGTTTTCCCCACCTCTCCTGCCCTCAACCTAAATATAGAAAGAGGACACTGAAAACAGAGCAGAGGCCAAGTGTACCTTGCCCTGCTGAGTTTGGGGATCAATTTGTTAATTTTAATAGGTGACTAATACATCTTCCCATCACTATTAGCAGTTTCTGTCACTATTGTTTTTTCATTCTTTACAGTCTTCAGTGGGTATCCTCCTTCTCAGCAAATACCTCAATTCTTCATTTTATTTACTCCCCAGGATATGTCATAGCCTACAGAGGGGCAATGTCTCCCATGGTGACTCCTCATCACCTTTGTGAGAATGTCAGTACCCCTGGAGAGGGTGTATATAAGAACTTGGCAATGTAATGGTACTCACTTAACATGTAAGTAAGCACAAACAGTTCATTGTGGTAAGACAATAAATTCTTGCTAGAAAGATGTATTTAATAATAATTTAAATAGCCAATATTCATTTAATGCTCACTATATCTCTAGAATTATTTAGTGGTTAGCTTGAATTTTTCATTTGAAGCTGATATTGTTACCTGTGTGGTAATTACTATTATTATCTGCTTTATGGATGTGGAAAACTGGCATAGAAAGAGTCATTATAGCGTCTGATATTTGACCAATAATTAGTATTAGAGTCAGAACTGAATCCAGGAAAACTGAACCCCAAACTATTGATCCCCAGATACAATACAGTAGTCAGAGAGATCCTTTCCCTACCTGAGCCACATCTTGTCATTCCTCTGTTCTCCATATCTCTGAGGAGATGCCTCCAAGGCCTTACACAGTTGAGCTCCATTAACTCTTGACCTGCCTTTCCTCATTAAGAAGAGAGTCAAGTGGACCTCTTGCTCTTCCTTGAGCGGGCCAAGCATGGTCCTATCCCAGGGCCTTTGCACTGACTATTGTCTCTACCTGGAAAGCTCTTCACCAATATATCCCTATGGCTCACTCTTAACTCCTTTAGGTTTTTGCCTCAGTGCCACCTTCTTAGTGAGTCTTACACTTACCATTCTGTTTCTCTCTCCTGTTCCCATATTTGTCTTACCATGCTTCATTTCATTTCATGGTACTTACCACCATTTAGTGTATTGTATAATTCACCCATATATTATGTTTATTATTTATTGGATTCCCTGACCCAATGTTGCTGGAAGATAAACTCCCAGAAGGGGATATCTTTGCTATTGATTGTGTTTATTGGTATAACCTAAGCCCTTCAGGATGGTCCTGGTGTGCAGTATAATCTCAATAAATAGACACTGCACAAACATTGAATAAACTTATACTCCTTCACACTGCAGAAGGCCAAGGAATTGTCTAACATTTTGTTCATGATTGATTATTTCTCAGAGAGTTTTGATGCTTGTGGGTACTCATTTTCTTGACATAGCAGTTAAGACTACAGGGCAGTAAAATTTGGTCTGTAGGCCAAGAGTGGCCTACAATTTGTTTAATAAATAAAATTTTATTGGAACACAATCATGCTCATTTATTGACATACTGACTGCTTTTGCACTGTAATTATAGAGATTAATATTTGTGACTAAGACTATGAGGTGTCCGAAGCCTAAAATATTTACTACATGGCCATTCACAGAAATCATGTGCTGAACTCCAGTCCAAACTTTCTCAGTTCAAGTCTCAAATCTGTCATTGACGAGCATGTGTCTTTAGTCAAGTTATTTAATCTTTCTACATTTTGGATTTTTCATTTATGAAATGAGAATTAAACAAAAGTAGTTACTATCATTCTTATCCCCACAGCTTGTTGTGCTGTGGAGGCTTGCATGTTGCTGTGATGCTAAAAGCTATGCCACCAATATTTCAGCTACGAGCAGGGCCATCCATGGGGGACAGGTTTCAACTGAGCTTCCCCTAAGACAGACTAGGGAGAAGGACCCAGCAGCCCACTCTTGAAACAATTAGTTAGTGAAAACCTATGATTGGCAGAGAAGCACTTTCAAATATAGTGCCAGGAAATGACCCCCCACCCCCACCCCAGGCTAGAAGGCATTCAAGAAACAACTGGGAAGAGTTGCTTCCTCAAAGTAGAGTCGACCTTCATGATGGGAATGGAGTAAAGCTGTTGGAACCTCTTTTTGCTGATGTGGTATGACTCAAAATGAGAAGAAACAATGACTGCAACACTGACTTCAAACATAAAAAGACTGTGTGCATGGCACAATGTTGGGTAGTGCTTTGTTCTGCTGTACTTAGGATTGCTATGAGTTGTATTTGACTTGATGGCACCCAACAACAACAACATCATTCTTAGGTTTAAATGAGTTAATATGTGTGAAGTGTTTATTTAGGTCAGTGCTTGGCTCACAGTTGGTGCTTAAATGTCAGCTATATCATCACCGCCTGCAGACGTAGCCCTGTGGCATCCTATCCCATCAGATCTCGGAAGCTAAGCAGGGTCAGGCCTGGTTAGTACTTGGATGGGAGACTACCTGGGAACACCGGGTGCTGTAGGCTTGGGAGAAGGACCCAGCAACCCACTCCCAAAATTCAATCCACCATTGAAAACTCTATGAACAGCAGAGAAGCACTGACAATAGTGTTTCCCCTCCAGTATGTAGGGTTGCTATGAGTCGGATACCGACCCTGTGGCGCCTAACAACAACAACAGCATATCATCACCATCACCATCATCTTCACCACCATCACCATTATCCCCATCACCACCTTCATGGCCTTGGAAAATTTGCTTCCTCACTTGGATTTCAGGTGTCATCCTTCCTTGTTTTTGTTTTTCTACTGAGAGGACAGAACTAGCCTCATCCCCAGGGTGTTGAGAAGACTAGATGAGCCAGAGGCTGTGAAGAGCCAGGTCAGCACATAGCACAAGCCCTGGTCACCTGTTTCCTGCCCCCTTGGTTTTCCCCACCTCTCCTGCCCTCAACCCAAATATATAAGGAGGACACTGAGAACAGAACAGGGGCCAAATGTACCTTGCCCTAAATCAAGGTTGCCTCAACACCAGATGCTTCCTTCTATGTGCTGGCATGGCCTTCCCCACCCAGAGAGGGAAAGGACCTGGCTAGGCCCAACTCAGCCATGCTGAATGACTGGAATATTCGCTGTGGAGTTTTCAAATTTCTAATAAGAAAGGTTAACTGTTGCCACTCATTTACTGGGTCAGGCACTATATCAAAAAATGTGCAGCTCTTATCCCATCTCATAATCACATCAGCCCTTAAAGGGAAGTGCTGTTTTAAATCTCATTTAACTGTAAAGACAAAATGAGGTTTGGACAGGTTAAGTAACTCACCCAAAGTTAAAAAAAAAACTAGTAAGAGCTGGAGCTGGTATTGGTCGGCTGGCCATTCAATTCCATGCCGATTTATCACAACTCTCCAGTGTAAACAATCTGTGTCATGATTATAGACTTAAGAAGTTAGGAACAGAGGGCAGAACTAGAGGCAGGATCTCCCTGGCAGGGGGCTATGTACATGAAGGACTAAGGGATATTGGGAAGAATGGAGGCTTTGGGAGAAATAACAGAACCTAACCTGGTTGGTCTGGAGAAAAAGGGCCACGCCACAGCATGGCACAGGGGAGCACATACAGAGATGGAGAAGTTCACCACTCACTAGGGAGATCCTTGGTGCCTTAGAACATCCATGAAGGCCTTGCCTGGATGAGGAGAATTGGTGATGCCCAGGACAGCCTCCAGGGACCCATTAGAAGCAGAGGAACTCCAGGTACCCCTGACTTCCTACTGCAAGCCACATGGTAGGGTCATTGTGGGAAGCAACAGAGAGGAAGGTGCCACTTTGGCTTGTAATGCATTTGAGAAACATCTGATACATAAAGGGGAGCTGTGGGCAGCTGGGAACTCAGCCACAGGTACCGCCTTGTTGCCTTTGTGTGGTCCTGAGGCATCTTCCAGGCGCAGGTAGGGGTGGCAATGAGAGTGGAGGGTAAGGTTAGGAAATGGCCAGTCCTACGGGCTGAGATTGGAAAGACTGTGTGGGCAACCCACAAGGTGGATGAAGCTGCAGTGTGCACCGAGCACGTCACACCCACAGGCAGTTTCTCCTGACTGAGTCAGCGAGGGCAGGGCCTGAGCCACTGGCAACCTCCTCACCTGAGATGCAGGAAAGGCCCTAGAGCAGGGACAGGAGCTTTCCTCATCTGCCCCTCGGAGGTCTCCAGAGCCTGAGGACAAAACTCCCTTGGATTGTACAGCTTGACCACTGCTGGAAGAACCTAGCATAAAATTGAAAATAAGCCAGAAGTGGAGGAAAAAAGCCCAGGGGTAAGGAAGGGCGCAGGGCTGGCTCTGTTCACCCTGGGTTGGGCTGACCTTTCCTGCCTGCTCAGCCTGCTCTGACCTCACAGGAGGGAATTTCTTGGCCCAGATGGACTGCGTAGGTGCATTTGGATGCACCAGACATCCATGGGGCTGATCCTTTGCAGTCTTTCTGCCTCACTTTCCATCATTTTCCACAAATGATTTGAAGTAGCTCCTCCAGGCAGTGAACCAGTGAGCACGCACGGAAATGGCACTGGGGTGCTCTCTCATACACTCTCACTCTCTCTCCCACTCTTTTGCTCTCTCTCTAGGTACAGATATTGGCATATTTGGGGTTTTTTTAAATTTATTTTTAAATTATTATTATTTTCAATTGTGATGAAATATAACTGAGGTTATCATTTTAACCATTTTTAATTATACAGCTTAGTGATATAGGTACATTCCTATTGCTCTGAACGGGTCGCTATCGTCCATCTTTAGAACTCTGAGCTGAAACTCTTGCTTACTAAACAATAACTCCCCTCTTCTTCATCCCCAGTCCCTAGAAACCACCATTCTGCTTTCTATCTCTATGAATTTGAATCCCCTGGGTACCTCAAACAAGTGGAATCTCACAGTGCCTGTCCTTTTGTGACTGGCTTATTTTATTTAACATAGTATTCTCAAGTTCATCTTGAGGCTAATGTTCTAATGTATTGCTTTCATTGAAATGCTCTCACCTTTTGGCTATTGCTGCTATGACCATGGGTATTCAAATAGCTTTTCAAGTTTCTGCTTTCAATTCTTTCTACTATATACTTAGAAGTAGAATTGATGGATGGTATAGTAATTCTAGCTAGGATACTTCTTGCTGATGTCAGGTGGGGTATTGTATAAATGTCAGTTAGGTAGCCTTCTTCCAGTCTTCTCTATCTCATCTCCTTCTGTATTCCTGACTTCCTGTCGACTTGTTTTATCCATTTTGAAGAGGGAAGTACTGAATTCACAAAAAATTAAAGATATTTCTATTTCTCCTTTTAGTTCCATCATTTTTTTTTTTGCACCATGTATTTTAAAGTTCTATTGTTAGGCAAATACACATTTAAGATTGTTATGTGCTTTTGAAGAGTTACTCCTTTATTGTTATGGAATGTTCCTCTTCATTCTCAATGATCTTCCTTGCTTCTATACCTGCTTTATCTGATATTGGTATAGCTACTCCAGGTTTCTTTATTCAACATTTGCATGGTACATCTTTCTCCATATCTCTTACCTCTAAACTATCTATGTCTTTATGTTTTAAGAGAGTTTTGTATAGACGCTCTGTGATTAGCTCTTGCATTTTTATCCAATCTGAAAATCTCAATCTTTTAATTGGTGTTTATAATATTTACATTTAATTTAAGTATTGATGTGGTTGGATTAATATCCACCATCTTGCTATGTTCTGTTTGTTCCTTCTTTCTGTATCCTCTTCTCCCTTCTCTTGAGTTAACACTTTTTATGATTCCATTCTATCTATTCTATTGACTTATTATTTATACCATTAAATATTTTTTGTTTGTTACCTTTGGGGTTACATGTCCTTAATTAATGAGATTAACTTCAAATAATTTTACATCATGTTAAGTGTAACATAAGAACCTTATAAAACAGTGTTTTCCAATTTCTCCTTCTTACCCTTTGTGTTATTGTTGTGATTATCTCTAAGGCTGAGGATAAAAACATTCCAAAGGATTAGAGAGAACATTACCTGTTCTAACCAGCTGGACTAGGAAACCTCATAGTTGACAAGATACTGGATATAGTATTCAGAAAGACCTTGCTTAAGTAATGGAAAATAATTAGATTTGTTGTTCTTGTTGTTAGGTGCCATCAAGTCAGGTCTGACTTATAGTGACCCTATGTGCAACAGAACAAAACACTACCCAACATTGTGCCATGCCCAATACTACATCAGTGTTTCTCTGCTATTCATAGGGTTTTCAATAGCTGATTGTTTCTGGACTAGGCTGCCAGGTCCTTCTCCCATGCCTATAGCACCCAGTATTCCCAGGTGATCTCCCATCCAAGGACTAACCAAGCCCAACTCTGCTTAGTTTCTGAGATCTGACGAGATTAGATACCAGAGTGGTTAGATCCAGACTATTTCTCTGTGTCCACCTATCAAATCTTAAAATCAAGCCTATAAATTTCAAATTCTTTCCAAGTACTTTGATTGTACTCCAGAATAGAGTTCAAGAATATTCATAGTAATACAAAAATACTCAGCACCATTGAGAAATGGTTGAATGTTAGACTGGGGCAGGAAATATATAAGAATAGACTACATCAGCCTATAGGTTTTGAAAAGGGATTTTTTCAAAACCCTACCATGATGAGATATGTTTTCAAAACAACACAGATGCTAAATGAAAACATCTAATGGCCAAAGCCATAACAATTTGGGAGAAACAGCAGGAGACCAGTACAGCTAGAACAAGGGAAATCACAGTATAGGGGCAGAGTCAGAGCAGAAAGAAATTAGGGGCCAGATCATGGAGATTGGACTGAGCCATGGTGAAAGTTCTGGATATTATTCCAGTTATAAAGTGAAGCTATTCAGAGGGTTCTGAGCAGGAAGGAGTGTTGTAACCATTTTTTTTTTTAATCTCATCCTAATTATGGATGAGTGGACAGATTCAGAGAGACCAGTTAGGAGCTATCACAATATTCCATGGAAGAGATTTAATGGTGGATTTCAGAGAGTGGAACCATGACATATAGTTGGGAATTATAGGAAAGTAAATTTTGGCAAAGAATGAGCAGGGTTTCTTTTTAAATGTTTAGAGCTAAGCAATATTATTGTTTTACGAGTAAAAGATTTCATTTCATTGTCAATGTTCAGGCTACATTTAATTCTTGACTCAGAGTTAAGCAACTACAAACCTCCAAAGCTCTCCCTTACCATGTGAATCCTTCCAGTGGACACAATGGAAGTTTTCAATATCCATCCTAAACACAAGGCCTCGTACTTCAGCTAGTGCAGTATGTAGAAGCCTAAGACCCAGAAGCAGCACAGCAAGTAGTGGTTAAGAACACATAGACTTGTCTTCTAACTTGACTAGACTGTGTGCCTTTAGATGAGTTTTGTCATCTCTCCAGGCCTTTGTTTTCTTACATGAGAAATGAAAATTAATGACCTGGAAAGGATTATTGTGGGGATTAAAAGATTACTTAGGTAAATCCCTTACAACTTTGTAAGAAATAAAACAAGCTTTCAATATTTGTATAACATGAGTGTGGCATGATGGATATGTAAAACTCCCGAGAGGAGCACCACAGGGATTTGCCACGGATGAAGAGTGAACAGCACTAAGGCCTTATGATGTTCAGTGAATCAGGAGAGCCTCTCCTCTGCCCCAAGACAGTCTAGAAAAGATGTTCTCCTACTTAGCCCAGCATCTGGCCTCTGTGTTTCCTCACTATTGCTTCCTGGTGTTTGCTCTGCTCTTGTTTTTAAGGAGCCCAGACCTGTCACACCTGTATTGCTTCCCCACCACCGCTCCAAAGCTTCACCATATCTCAGTGCTGTCCAGGTTTCTTGCTGAAGTGGGCATACCCAGGGTCATGGGATAGGGCTCTCTCTTTGCTCATTAAAAAGCCTGGGACTCCTACACCAATTTCCCAGAGGCCTTAGATGCAGCTAGACCCATAACCTTGATCCCAGGAAGAAGAACAAAGAAGAACATCTCTGGACAACAGTAACATCTGCTGAGAAGCCATGTTGAGGAACCTTCTCTGACCACTCTCTGTTAGCCTTGAGGTCCTTGGTCCAAGGTACAAGATATGGGAGGAGCTGGAGCTGCTTATCTAAGTGCTGGTTGGTGATTTGTTATTCCCTATTTAGAGATAACTACTGAGTCAGGCACTGAAGATCCTGAGGCAGGAAAGGCAGTGAAAAACTCGGTTCTTGTTGGGAAGAGTTCATGAACTTCTTAGGGAATTGCCCTGGTGCCCTTAACCAGAAGTCCAGAAGCAGATGTCCCTTCAGAGTCAAAGCACCTGAAGTGGCCATGGATAGCTACATGTGCAGAGTCCTTAGCACAGGCTATTTGAATGAAGAGTAGAGGAAGATGAGAGTCAAAGAGGCAACTTTGCTGCCAGTTACTCAAGAGTGGTCAGCTGAAAGGTGCCAACCATGGTGACTCATCAGCTGTGGGAAGGGTCAGAAGAGAAACAGGCTCACACTTCCAGCCTTCCTCTAAACCTGGTGAGTAGCTGCACTAGAAGGCAGCTTGGGGGATGCTGAGACCTCTTAACCATCACAGATGTGATCATGGATGGTATCCCAAGGCCATCACAGCCTGGAGACCCAGAACCAACCAGCCACCACGAGGATGGGAGCTTCCACTTGGGGCTTGCTAGCCTTCAAATATGCTCTTCTTGTCTTCACTTTAACATGCATCTGGGACAGGTACACAGGAAACCCTCTCTAAAGAACTTGTACAATAGAATTCCAGGGGCATGGGAGATGTGTGGATAACATGTTTTCCTTTTCTCCCTCCCTCTTGGGACCAGCTGCTGATAGACAGACTCCTTGCCACCATTTGAGGGACCTCACTGTAGTAACAGAAAGTCCTGAAACCAAGATGGCCACCCCACAATGTAAGTGGTGAACCACAAACCAGCTTGGAACCACTGCCATCTGACTTTATCAAAGTCAATAGGGTGCAAGGGCCCCTAGTCATTTTCTCAACTCCTAATGTATTTGCTCTGGCTTAAATACTCAGAACCCTGCTGTCATAGCACTGTGGCATCCGATTCCGTTAGATATTAGAAGCTAAGCAGGATCAGGCCTGGTTACTACTTGGGTGGGAGACTGCCTGGGAACACCAGGTGTTGTAGGCTTGGGAGAAGGACCCAGAAGCCCACTCCCAAATATCAACCTGCCATTGAAAACCCTATGAATAGCAGAGAAGCACTGACAATAGTGTTTCACCTGTTGTGTGGGTCGCTATGAGTTGGATACTGACTCCACGGCACCTAACAACAAATATTCAGAAATCTGCCTTTGAAAACCTAGCACACTTAGCTCTTTTCTATTAACTGTATTTAGAATTGATTATTTACTTTTACTAAGATAATATACTGATGACTAATGTAAATAGTTTTGGTGCATCCCAGAGATTTTATCAGTCAGGATAAGATAACCATAGGAAAAAAAAAAAGAAAGCAAATCTCAAAAATTCTTGAGATCATGAATGTGTTTAAATCCTTTCTGATACTTTAATCCATAGACCAACCCCTACCTTATTTCTCTTTTCTTTCTCCTTATAGCCACTTCTTCTTAGAACAGTAAGCTCATCTCAAGAATTCAAAAGTCATAATTATCAGAATGCAAATGAAGTCCTAAAATTAGTTATAACAATACCTGTGTTTTGTGTTTTTCTGTCATCTGACAGTCCAGGCATTTCCCAGATCCTATGGTATTCGTGATTCTCAACAGATGGTGTGGGTCCTGACTGAAAATTCTTTAATAGCAGCTCCTTCTAGCAGGAATGTCAATCCTGGTGAGTGACATTTGAAGCCACTGTTGGTCTTAAAGGGACACAGATTCCACTGGCTATCAGGGTGAGCCTGCATAAACCTGGCCCCGACCCTTGCCAACTTCCAGGCACCAGCTGATGACAGAGGAGGGGCAAGAAAGGGCAAGATGGTTCCCCTCCAAAAAGGAAAACCTGTACCTAGAAATAAAGGTGTGAGGTGGGCACTGTGGAGAATGCTTGTAATCCCAGTGACTCAGAAGGCTGAGGCAGGAGTCCAAGACCAGAGGCAGCCTGCACAACTTAGTGAGACTCTGTCTCAAAATAAAAAAAGTTAAAAAGAGGGTGAGGGTCTGGCTTAGCTGTGTAGTGCTTGCCTAGCACAACCAAGACCCCTGGGTTCAATTCCCAAGTACTGCCAAAAAAAAAAGGAAAGAAAGAAAGAAAAAAGGAAGGAAAGAAGGAGGGAAGGAAGGAAAAAAGAAGAAAGAAGGAAAAAAAGAAAGAAAGAAAGAGAAAAAGAAAAAGAAAGGAAAGGAAGGTAAAGAATTGGTAGCTCCCTTTACCAAAAGAAAATATCTTCTGATTAGAAGAGACTGTCCTTTCAAGCATTGGCTAAGCTTCTCCTTGGAATTTCTCTCCTTTAAATCCTGTCACTACTTGTGTCCTTAGATTGTAATTCTCTCATCTTTCCATCATCAGGCTTACTACTCTTCTAATTTAGCATCTTTTCTTCTAATAATGGGGAATATTCTTTCCTTCCATCAAAAGTCCAGTCCATCTCAGCCTCCTCCCCTTCCTCCAGGTATTCCATGTTTGATTTAATTCCTCTCTTAGTAGAGTATTCTACCTTGGTCTATTGGATCCTTCCCATCACCCACAGACATACTCTGATATAAAATCTCTGGTCTTAATGCTAAATATTCGCATGCTATTCCTATTGTCATTCCATTTTCCTGTGCCAATCATAGCCAAATTTCATGGGAAAGTTGGACACTCAACTTGTCTCCATTTTACTTCCTGTTCACATTTACATCAGAACAATCTGACCTCTGGACTACTCTTTGCTGTCTTTGAGCTCCTCTTTCTGAAGCCATTTTCAAATACCCAAACCCAAAAAATACTCCTCTGATCTCCTCTTAGTTGTCCCCTCAGTTACATTTAATATAACTCAACTTTCCTTCTTGAACACTCTCTCTCCCCATGTTCATTCTCACGTGGTTCACTGGCTCCTCTTTTGGATTTTCCTTTATGACTGGATGTTGTCTCTGAAATATCCAAATGCTGGGGCTTTTCAAGGCTCAGTCTACAATCATGTAAGCCCTATGAAGTCATGGTGAGGTGGACTCTTGGGCTGATGTATGGCCTCTGTGTTCATCACCCTGCCAATTTGGTTCCAACACAGATCTCACTGAACTAGTTTCCCATGTCTGCTGATATCTCTAATTTCACGTACCAAAGTGGAACTGTAGATCTGTCTTTGCAAAACTGCAGATGGTCTCCTTCAGTGGCACCACCGTCTGCTGTCTTCACTTGAGCCAGAAGTATAGGACATATCCTTGATTCCTACATTTCTCTCACACATCATCCAATCCCTTGTCAAAGACTGATGAGTCTATGTGCACAATATGCCTTCTTTCTAAGATCACATCACTTCTCGCCGAAGCTGCCACCATCACTTCCTGACTTCCCTTCCACTTCCTTTGTGCAGCTCTGATCTATTCTCCACAGAGCACCAGGACCAATCTTTTTAACATATGAAATTCAATAAGCTAGTACCCATGCATGTGATTTCATGCATGAGGGTGAGGGGGAAATGGGGAGACATCAAGTGTACCTTTCAAGGCCTTGAACTGATAGTCTCTTTTCCACACAGGAGTCTTTATATAAACTTTCCTTTTTCTGTAGCACTTTCCCTTCAAACCTTTTCCACCACCCTATTTCCATCTCATCACATAATAGCCTTCTCTTAGCTTTAAGGTCTTGGTTTGAATTCTACCTCTTCAGAGAAGTCTTTCTTGATTATTCTAACTCTGGTCTCATCCAAGGCTTTGATCGCTTCCCCCAAAGCAGGTATTATAATTTATTGTGGTTTTTGGTGATTTCTCTGTTTATATCTTCTCATATAATTTTCTCACTAGATTATAAATTTCATGGGAACAATGACAATGTCTCTCTTGTCCTAAGCTAAATTTCCAGTGCCCATATAGTGCCTTGTCCTGAGTTGGCAGTAGATAAATTGTTGAATGTGTTCGTTCCTTGCCCCCGTACAGAGGGAGAGATGCACAATGCCCAAACCCTTGGGAATCTCTTGCCAAATTAGTAGAGAATTAAATTCAGCCTATAGTGACAGAAAAGTCACAGATCTGAGACTTAAAAATAATGTGGAAGGGTATCCCTTCCACATGTAAAGCAATCACATGTATGGGTACCCAGGCTGGATTTCCTGATGGCTCTATAATGTCATCAGAGGCCAAGAAGTCTAGCTTTTTGTTTCCTAACCTCCAGGTTACTTTGGCAACCACTTAAAATGTTGAGGTAGGCAACAATATGACAGAGGGTATGAAAAAGGAACTCTTCCCAACTGAGTCAGGTCCTTCTAAGGAGCACTCTTAGAAATCCCACACAACACTTCTCATGGGACACAACTTAAGCATATGGTCACATTTAGCTACAAGTGTGGTAGGAAATTTTATTTTTGTTTTGGGGAAATAATGTGCCTTGGTGACAATTGGGCTTCTGATATCAAAGAATTAAAGAGGAAATGGTTTCATGAAAGCTGTGTGGCTAATAGAGGAAGCCTGTGTGAGGGAGTCCTGGATGCTCACTATCCCCTGGTTTGGAGGAAGAACTGAGTGTGAGACCAAAGGACTGGACTTCTTTGTGCTTAGAACCTGATATTTTCTCCATTTTTCCTTGTGTTTCCAGTCACTATTGCCTTAATAGCATGTAGAGACATAGAATTCAGAAACGAAGCAAAAGGCAATCTGGTTTTCCTGGGAATCAAAGGCAAAGATCTCTGTCTCTTCTGCACTGAAATTCAGGGAATGCCGACTTTGCAGCTTCAAGTGAGTGACTGCATCCAATGAGAGAAGTATAACGAATGGACTGATTATTTTATTTAACCTATTATGGAATAAAATATTCTTGAAATCCTGCACTATTCAGTGTAGGAAGGAGGTCTGGCCTAGCTGGTCCCCAAATCATTAGATGATGCCATTGGGATGGGCATAATGCTTATTTTAATATCAGAGCATGGATCCTCTGAAAAGCCGAGGATACACCCATGAGAATGCTTGGGAAAGGCAAAGGAATGGTAGCTTCTCCATTCTTGTTGTTAGATGCCACCAAGTGAGGTCCAACTCATAGTGACCCTATGTACAACAGAATGAAATACTACCCAACTTTGTGCCACACACACAATCTTTTTGTGTTTGAGCCCATTACTGGAGCCACTGTGATTCTTCTCATTTTGAGTTGAGCCACATCAGCAACTGTTGGTCCCAGGGGTTTTACTCTATTCCCATCATTAAGGTTAGCTCCACTTTAAGGAAGCAACTCTTCCCCAGTTGTTTCTTGAAAGTTTTCCAAACTGAGAGGTCTCATTTTCCAGTACTATATTTGACAGTGCTTCTCTGCTGTTCATAGTTTTCAATGGCTAATTCTTTCGGGAGTGGGAAGCTGGGTCCTTCTCCCTAGTCTATCTAAGTCTGGAAGCTCAGCTGAACCCTGTTTACAATGGGTGGCCTTACTGGTATCTAAAATACCAGTAGCATCACTTTCAGCATTACAGCTATATGCAAGCCCCCACAGCATGAAAAGCTGTCACACACGTGGGGATCTCCATTCCTAGTTCTGATAAACTTTCTCCCAGAAATCCTCTGAGATGTTGGGATGCTCCCACTTAAATGAAGGCTATCACTTTTGACAAATAGAAATTTTTAATCTGGATTTTGAAAAGTTTGTGTTTATGCCCATATGCTAAAAGGAAGATTTGTAATCACAAAGCCAATTCTTCTGCTAATAATGGAAAATGCAATACATAAAGCAACTTGGAGACTGGGAATCCAGCCAGGCTGGCCTGGCCCTACAGATGAATGCATATCAGGAGCTCCAAAGGAAGAGGTGCAAAGTTCCCCCTGTTCCTCTGAGGATGCCACAAAGAATCAGTGGCACATTGTGGTGTGGAATCCCAGGGTGGATCTGGGCTATTGGAATCTAGAAAATAGCCTGCTGTCTTCTTTTTATCTATGTCTCTAGCCTCTGTCCTTTCTTTTGGGGGCAGCAATCACTCCCCTGCTGTGCTGTGCTGGAACTGAGTTAGTTTTGTCCACACCTCCAGCCCTCCTCACTAACAAGCCTCTTTTACTACCCCCAGGAGAGCAAAATCATGGACCTCTACAGAGAGAGCAAAGCATAGAAGGCCTTTCTCTTTTACCACCGAGCAGAGGGCTCCAGCTCTGTCTTCAAGTCTGTCTCCTATCCTGGCTGGTTCATAGCCACCTCCTCCACACCGAGACAGCCCATCATTCTCACCCAGGAGAGAGGCAAATCTAACAATACAAACTTCTATTTATATCCAGAAGATTAAATCCAGCCTGGGCTGCGGAGGGACCAACTCCAGGAGAGATCAAGCTGTCAGAGGATCTTTTACTTTAAAACACAATAAGTCATGTTAAGAGACCACCATGCCCTGATGATGTCATCTGAAGTTCAGCCCATGCACAGCCCACATCATTCTTACTAGCCCCAAACTGCCTCACCTCCAGACATCTATTTCTGCACCACATCCCTCATTCAAACATCATCCCCATATGAAACCTAAAAATTACATTTTTGTTACTCTTTCCTAATCTTTTTCCCCCATCTACTCAGTTGGCAAGTCCAGTTAAATCACATGCTTCTTATGTGCACTGCTCCCTTCCTATCTTATATGCCAATCCGTGGGCCACAGATGTGGACCCTAAATATTCAATAAAAATGTTCTTTATTAACTTTATGCATGTTTATCATAAATATTGTAATATATACCCAAGTAGATAAACCTAAATAATGAGACACACATAAAATAAAAATTTTACATGTCTTGATAATCATGATGGATTCATGATTATCATTAGTTCAATAATCTGATACACAGTTTATAATTTGGTTAGAATAAATTGTTAGCCATGGTGAATGTAAATCAGCCCATAATTCTAAGAATCATTCACATCAATTTGAATTTCTTTCAGGCAACATCTCAAAACTAATGGTATGGTCCTTGTTTTACGTTTTTTTTTTTTTTTTTTTTGCGGTACTGGGGGTTGAACCCAAGTCCTCACGCTTGCATACTCTGCAAGCGCTGGACCACTGACCTGCACCCCCATCCCATTTTTTTACTTTTTGAGACAGGGTCTCGCTAAATTACGCAGACTGCCTCTGGTCTCAACTTGCGATCCTCCTGCCTCTGCCTCCCAAGCCACTGGGATTACAGGCATGCGCCACCATGCCCAGCCCCTTGTTTTACTTTTTAAAGTGGTTGGAACTAGAAGCATCAGTTATGATATTTTCTTATTGTTAGATTTTGGAACAACAAGAATTCCCATATGAGTAAGTCCAGGGCTAACATATTTTGTCAAGGGTTAACAAGTTGGTTTTTAAGTTCTCCTTTCCACAGTTAGGTACAGCCTCTGCCCCATAAATGACCCCTCTTGGTAATTCAGCCCCACCAGTAGAAAAATGAAGTCAAGAAAGTTCACCAAGTAGGCTCGAGACCACAAGGCACCTGAGACTCCTCCTTCAGAAAACAGAAACACCAGTACAGCTACTTTGGCTAACAATGGCTCACCCAATCCCTCCCTCATCCCCTGACTGCCTATAAAAACCCACCCTCATTGGCCATCAGATACTGACACCCATTGATTGCCTCAGGCCTCCTTGCACCCAAGGAGAATGGAATAAAAGCTATTTGGCCACACACTTAATCCTCATGGGTTACCCTCAGTTCACTGTCCACTGAGCCTAACACTTATTCATGTTTTCTGGAATTTTAGTAGAATATTCAATCTACAGTTTCTTGCCCCCATACGTCTGTCAGATTGCCGCACCATGGGGGCTTGTGTGTTGCGATGAGGCTGAGAGCTCTGCCACTGTAACCTCGGACATGAGCAAGGTTACCCATGGTGGACAGGTTTTCAGCTGAGCTTCCAGATTAAGACAGACTAGGGAGTAGGACCTGGCGAGCCACTCCCAAAACAGCTAGCCATGGAAAACCCTATGGATAGCAAAGAGACACTGTCAGATATAGTGCCAGAAAATGAGGCCCCCAGGTTGGAAGGCAATCAAAAGACTACTGGGGAAGAGTTGCCTCCACCAAGTAGAGTCTACCGTGATGACGGAAATGGAGTAAAGCCCCAGGGTACTCAACTTGCTGATGTGGCACAACTCAAAATGAGGAGAAACAACTGTAAACATCCATTAATAATTGGAATATGGAATGTACATAGTATGAATCTAGGAAAATTAGAAATCGTTAAAAGAGAAATGGAGTGCATAAACATTGACATTCTAGGCATCAGTGAGCTAAAATGGACCAGCATAGGCCATTTTGAGTCAGAAAATCATATGGTCTACTACGCCGGGAATGATAAACTAAAGAGAAATGGGGTTGCATTCATCATCAAAAAAGACATTTCAAGATCTGTCATGAAATACAATGTTGTCAGTGATAGAATAATATCCATACACCTACAAGGAAGGCCAGTTAATATGACTATTATTCAAATTTATGCACCCACCACTAAGGCCACAAATGAAGAAAGGGAAGACTTTTATCAGC
>VMDO01016041.1:0-49140 GCA_007922755.1 Pedetes capensis
CTGGCTCTGAGTAGAATGGGGGCCCCTGGCTTCCCGCCCTCCTGCCCTCTGAGCACACGTGGGCCATGGTGTGGGGACTGTGGCCACCATTCTGGGTGGGGGGCTGTGAGGGAGGTGGGGGCTCCGGGCCCCTCTGAGCAGCCTGGCCCCCCAGATCGTGTACTTCACTGCTACATTCCCCTACGTGGTCCTCGTCGTGTTGCTGGTGCGCGGAGTGCTGTTGCCTGGAGCCTTGGACGGCATCATCTACTATCTCAAGCCTGACTGGTCAAAGCTGGGGTCCCCTCAGGTGAGGAGGACAGGCTGCGTGGCAGCAGGAGGGAGATGCAGGCCTGTGGGCCGCGCCCCTCATGTTCTGTCTCCGGCCCATCCCCTCTAGGTATGGATAGATGCCGGGACCCAGATTTTCTTTTCTTATGCCATTGGCTTGGGGGCCCTCACAGCCCTGGGCAGTTACAACCGCTTCAACAACAACTGCTACAAGTAGGTACTGCCCCGGCTCTGCCCTGCCCCGCCCTGCCCTGCCTGCCCCACCCTGCCTGTGAGTGGCAGGTGGCCTGACCAGTGCCTCTGTCCCCTGCACCTCCAGGGACGCCATCATCCTGGCACTCATCAACAGCGGGACCAGCTTCTTTGCTGGCTTTGTGGTCTTCTCCATCCTGGGCTTCATGGCCACAGAGCAGGGCGTGCACATCTCCAAGGTGGCGGAATCAGGTAAAGCAGCCCAGCCTCGGCCCACCTCCAGAGCTGAGCCCCATCCTGACCCATGACACGCAGACACAGAAACACACGCAAAGTCCGAAATGCGACAGACAGCTTCAGCCAAGCTGGTCACGCTGCCCTGGGCCACTCTGAGGCCCGACTTTTCTCCCCCAGCTCAGGGAGGCCCCTGCACCCTCCCCAAGGGCTGCAGGTGTCTTTGTAGCTGCGGGGGAAATGGAGGGAGACAGGGGGTCTCCTCCAGCCCCTGTTGTGTCACCCCAGGGTGAACAGTGACCTGCGACTGCAAGGGCTGCTGGAACACAAGGAGAGCAATCTGAGCCAGGAGCCCTGATCACATGGGGTGACTCTGAGTGGGTCCCGCCATGCCTGGACATGAGTGCAGATGGCAGGGTGTAGCTCCTGGCCCCTGGGTGCCCTGGTTTTGTCCATTCCTCTGGTGCTGCTGAAAGGTGCTGTAAGCGTGGGCACCCAGCAGGCTCAGAGTGTACACAGGTTGGTGTGCTGTCCAGCAGCCCAGTCTCAGCCTGAACTTTTGCCCTCAGGGCCCGGCCTTGCCTTCATTGCCTACCCCCGGGCCGTCACCCTGATGCCTGTGGCCCCACTCTGGGCTGCCCTGTTCTTCTTCATGCTGCTGCTGCTCGGGCTGGACAGCCAGGTTTGCAGGGGATCCAAGGGAGGAGTTGGGGTGGGAGCTGAGAGGGGTCTTGGCACTCTGGGCCCGTGGGGTAGGGTGGGGGGCATGGGGCCTGAGCAATCCTGGCCACAGTTTGTAGGTGTGGAGGGCTTCATCACTGGCCTCCTGGACCTCCTCCCGGCCTCCTACTACTTCCGTTTCCAAAGGGAGATCTCCGTGGCCCTCTGCTGTGCCCTCTGCTTCGTCATTGATCTCTCCATGGTGACCGATGTGAGTGGGGGCAGGCAGGGGCTGCCACTGATCTCTGGCCACTGGCCACCATCTCCCCTGACCTGGCTCCATCCCCCAGGGCGGGATGTATGTCTTCCAGCTGTTTGACTACTACTCTGCCAGCGGCACCACCCTGCTCTGGCAGGCCTTCTGGGAATGCGTGGTGGTGGCCTGGGTTTACGGTAAGTCGGGGCGGAGGGCTGGGGGCTGAGGGAACAGACTGGGGCAGGGGTAGGGGTCTCTAACTCTGGCCCTCATGCTTCTCCCTACCCCAGGAGCTGACCGCTTCATGGACGACATCGCCTGTATGATCGGGTACCGACCTTGTCCCTGGATGAAATGGTGCTGGTCCTTCTTCACCCCGCTGGTCTGCATGGTAAGGGCTGGGGCAGGGCAGGCCAGGCTGGGCTGGTGACATCATGCAAAGGGCCCTGCTGACTTCAGGGCTTTGTGCTCCCAGGGCGTCTTCATCTTCAACGTCGTGTACTATGAGCCGCTGGTCTACAACAACACCTATGTGTACCCGTGGTGGGGCGAGGCCATGGGCTGGGCCTTCGCGCTCTCCTCCATGCTCTGCGTGCCCCTCTACCTGCTGGGTGGCCTCCTCAGGGCTAAGGGAACCATAGCAGAGGTGAGGCCTTCCACCACACTCCCTCCCCAGGGCAGACAGTCATCCAGAAGAAGGGTGCAAGAAGGCTGGCCCTCGCAGCCAGGTGTGGCAGGGTGGCAGGGAGCAGGGCCCACCTCTCGCTCCCCTCCTGCCTGGAAAACCCCACACACACACACCTGTTTACTAGTGCAAGGAATGGAGCCCAGAAAGGTGCCCTGGGAGGAGCAGCCCTGAGTTGGTGGCAGGTGGTGGGAACTGCACAGGCAGAAGCAGTTACCGTGGGAGGAGCAAGTGACCCTTGGCGGGGTTCAGCGTGTCCTCCTCTCCCACAGCGCTGGCAGCACCTGACTCAGCCTATCTGGGGCCTCCACCACTTGGAGTACAGAGCTCAGGATGCGGACGTCAGGGGCCTGACCACCCTGACCCCGGTGTCTGAGAGCAGCAAGGTCGTCGTGGTGGAGAGTGTCATGTGACAGGCACCCCCAGCTCACATCACCAGCTCATCCTCTGGTAGCCATAGCAGCCCCTGCTTTAGCCCCTCTCCACCCCCTCCAGGGGGCTTGCCTTTCCTTGCTGGTTTGGGGGTCTGCCTGGGGGGAGGGGAGGAAGCACCATGAGTGCTAAAATAACTTTTTCCATTTTTAATAAAACGCCAAAAATATCACAACCCACCAAAAATAGATGCCTCTCCCCACCCCCCAAGCCAAGCTGGTCCTTGCGTTGCTCCCTGGCTCCGCCTCTGGCCCCTTCTCCCAGTGCCCAGGAGCCATCTCCTACCCCAGCCAGGCCCCCACTGCCTGCCTCCCCAAGCTCTGCTCTGTAACACACCCTCACCCCAGCAGCAGCAACGGCAGCTTGGGAAAGAGGAGGGGAGGGGAAGGAAGGGTGAGGCGAGATGGGAACCGATGAGAGGGAGGTTTCAGGGAACCAAGGCGAATGTTTCAGCTGGACTAGACCCCTCTCCCCATCCCTCTTCTAGAAGCTTAGAGAGCCAGCCAGCAATGGAATCTTCAGGTTCCTGCGCCAATTGCCACCGATATCAACTGTATGAGCTTGGGTCCGAGTGCATGAGTGTGTGAGTGTGTAGAGGATGTGTGGACCTCTATCTCTCAGCAAAGGCAGATAGCAGATGGAAACGGTGCCTCTGGGCAAAGGAGGCTTATATTTTGCACATTTTATAAAAGCTTGAGAAGAGAGATCTCTGCTTGTATATTTCTAAAAAGAGCCGAGCCATCCCCTCTCCTTACCACTCCCTTCCCTCGCCCCTCCTTTCTGCCTCCTCTGCCCCTAGCCAAGGAGTGTGAATTTATAGATCTAATTTTCATAGGCAAAACAGAAGCTTCAAACTGTTGAGTGTGCAAGTCTGTGGTGTGGATGGATGTGTGTGTGGTCTCCAGCCTCAGCCCGGGGTGGGAAAGTGCATCATGGAGTCCTCAAGGGTGTCTCCATGCCGCCTCTTTGCCCCCAAGTCCATGGGGTGGGAGGCTGTAGCATTCTATCCCAGGGACCTGGGGCTGCTCACCTGGCATACTCAGGCTTGCCCACACCCTGCCCCTGGGCTGGGCACAATTGCAGGGATCGATCCTGGGCACAAGTCCCACCTCAAAAGCATAAGGCTGACGTACTTTCCACACCTCAAGTCTTCTGTGTAGCAGCTTTAACTCACATCTGTGTCCCATCAAGCCTGAGAAAGCCAAGTGGCCCCTAGAAAGGCTTCCTCCACATGGGGACAGAGACCTAGGCCCCTTAGGCCAGAGGGATGGGGCTGGGTGAGGGTGCAGGCCTGCAGGGACGTTCTTACTGTGCTAAAAAGCCACTGCAAACAGCAATAAAAACACGTCATTTTCCAAAGGTGGCTCCTGCTTCTGCCTCTGCTTCTCTTGGGAGGGGGACAGGATGGAGGTAACTAAAGGTGTGGGGGACCTTCCCCGAGCTCCAGCTTCTGCCTGCAGCAGAGACTCAGCACCCTTCCTGGAGCTGACAGACTCAGGGAGAAGGGCTGATAGTAAGCCCAGGAGGAGTAAATGCAGCAGGGAAGGTGGATGTGCAGCTGTGGGCACTGGGACTTTCAAAAGGCTGCCCCAAGAATGTGTTACTGAGCAGGTGGCCTTCCAAGATCTCTTAAGGGCAGACAAGGCCACAGATGGTGTGGAGGAGGCTGTAGCAGTGACCCAGGGGTGAGGTGGTGTCACTTAAGACCAGGATGGTGGTCATGGGAGGGGCTAAATGTCTTTGGATTAGAATCTATTTTGCAGGCAAGGTCGACAGGGGCTGTGGATGACTATGATGCAGGATTGAGAGCCATCAAGGCCAACATGACAGATCTGGCCTGGTGCTGCCAGGTCCTGCAATGAGGACAACTGGGAGTTGGCTTAGGGCATGTCATCTGGGAACTGCCAAGTAGAGGTCTCTAATTGGCAGGTGAACACAGGAGTCTGCAGTTCCAGAAAGTATGGCCTAGAGCTAAAACTTTGGGAGTTCTCACCACATGCAGATGACAAGCCATGAGTATAGACGGCGGTGAAGGGGGTGGGGTAGAGGGAGTCTCAGCCCAACCATGGAGCCCTGGTCCCCGGGATGCCCTGCAAGTGTCAAGAGGAAGGAGTGGCCAGCTCTTCCGGGTGCTACTCTGGTCAAGGATGATTGTGCTTGGGCAGCACACTCACGAGGTCTGACAAGATCACTGAACCATGGACAAGAGAGATTTGGGTGGAAGGGCACATGCAAAAGCTTTACTGAAGTGGTATTAAGGAGGAAGGGGTAGCTGGGTGTGGTGGTGTATGCCTATAATCCCAGTGGTTGGGGAGGTGGAGGCAGGAGGATTTTGAGTTGGAGGCAGGAGGATTTTGAGTTTGAGGCCAGAGGCAGCCTGTGTAATTTAGCAAGACCTTGATTAAAAATAAAAAGAAATAGGCTTGGGGTGCAGCCCAGTGGTAGAGTGTTCACAAAGCATGTTTTGAGGCCCTGGGTTCAGCCTCCCAGTACTGAAGCAGAAACAAAAAAAGGAAGGGGTGGAAGGAACCCAGGTGACCACTGACAAATGAATGGATAAACAAAGTATGGCATCTCCACACAAGAGTATTACTCAGCCTTAAAAAGGAAGGAAATTCTGACACATCGTACATAGAAGACCCTGGAAGACATGATGCTTAGTGAAACAAGCCAGTCATAGGACACTGTATGATTCCACTCAAAAGAATTCTAGAGCAATGGATTTCATAGAGACAGACAACAGAATGGTAGGTACCAGGAGCTGAAGGAAAGGGAATGGGGAGTTGGTGTTTAAGGACAGCTTCAGTATGGGAAGATGAACAGGTCTGGAATGGGGTGATGGGTGCACAACATGAGTGAGTTACCACCACTCACTGGACTGTGCACTTGGAAATGGTGATGGTACATTTTATGGTGTATACGTATCTGTATATATGTGTTTATATCACACACACACACACACACACACACACACATTTTGCTACAATTAGAAAGAGGGGGACTGAGAAGAATCAGATAGTCCAGACAGGTCCTTGGAAGGCAGAATCTAGTGCATAAACAGAGGGTAGCCTTCAATGAGTTCATGGAGCTGTGGACAGGAGTGACCCGGCAGCCGCCTGGGCAAGCCTCTACAGCCTCCCTGCCTCCTCCTCTTCAGCACTGGTCTCCAGTTTCTCTTTCAGTCTTTCTCCACAGATCCCCTGCTCTCACCAGGAGTGCTACCTCCAGAACCTCTTCCTGTTGGCCACTCCCAAAGCACTAGCCTGTCTCCCTTAGTTGCAAAGGCTCTTCTTAAGGTCCTCATACCACTCTGCTCCCAATCAACTCCACCCACTGGAAGAAGCTGGCAGCTCAGTATCACTCTTAGGGGCCCCCTGTCCTGTCTTGCCCCCTCCAGGCTCACATCAACTCCAGAACAGCTCTTGGCCAGCTCCCTTGCTTGATGATAGCTCTGGTCTGCTATTCTCTTCCCCGTCAGGCCAATGGCCTTCCAAGCTACCTGCCACAATGCCACCGAAGACACAGAAAACAGAGGACATCACAAAAAGGCTACTTCACAGAGGTGTGCCATTGGAGCTGGACCCTGTAGTAGCAGTTAGGGGCTATTAACTCAGGAATCTTCCCCTACACTAGCGATTAGGACACAGATAACAAGAAACAGTCTTAGTCTTCAAGTTACTCCAAGTATGAGAAAGACAGGCAAGAAAAATGAAGCAGTGAGGCCCCTGCTACCCCTCCACAGACAGGGTGCCCTGAAAGCTGGGTGAGAGAGGGGCTATGCAAGGGTTGAGGTGGAATGGCAGCAAGCTGTTTGGACTTTAGCCTGTCAAAGCACAGACAGGTGAGCTCAGGGAGGACCAAGGTAGTCCAGAATACTTCCTGGAAAAGCAGACTATCCCTGAGCCCTGGTGCATAGCAACCACAAGGGTGTCACCTGAATGCCCCCTGTCCCCATGGGCACCACCTCTCAGATTGCTGGGAAAGGGGTGGACTCATCCGGCAGCCATGATGTGAGGGTGGGGCAGAGTGACAGGATGCTTGAGAAGGCAGCCACTGGACTGGGCCCAGACAGGACAGGCAGGAGTGGGAACACACAGCTGCTGTCAGCCAGCTGGCCAGTGTCAACATCTTCAGAAGTCACCCCAATTCCGAGATACACCCCTCTAACCTGCTCCCCTAACCCCTCTACTCAGGCCTAACACAGACACCAAGTGTGACCTTAGACCCTGCAGGAGGTGGGGGCTCGGGGACAGGACTCTTTTTCATGCCCTGCTAGAGAACAGTTCTGCTGCAAACTGGCTGGCCCTGAGGAAGCCCGGGTCGGGGGGTACTACACAGCGGGACTATCAGCACGCCAGTGCATAGTAGCAGGCCAGCACCCAGCATGTCTTCAGGGCTGGAGGTAGCAGACAGGCCTGACCCCCATGTAGCCCCTCTCCACTGCCTGGCTCTGCCCGAGGCCAGCTCTAGGTCACTGCCAAGGACAAGTCTCCTCTCCCAGTCAGCATTAGTCAGAGGTCATGCTGCAAACCTTCAGGAGGGGGTAGGGCAGGGAGTGACGGATGGCACTCTGCCACATTCTATCTGTCCCAAATGTGATGAACAGGAACCCAGAGAAGGCAGGCAAGTCTGCCACCAGGAAGTCTCGCCAGTTTACCAAGCTTCCCAGATAGCTGCCAACCCACAGGGAGACTGAAGGGACAAACACTCCCCAGGAACCATAAAATAGGGCCTGTCCCAGCCTGGAGGAGCAAGAGGGGGAGGGGCAGAGAGGGCAAGACCTTTAAGGGCAAGTGTGAGCCTGGCCCTAAGGGACTGGAAGGAGCTCAAGAAAAGGAAAAGAACCACCCAGAGCCCCCTGCCATGCTTCCCTGCCACTCTGGAGCTTTGGCAGAAAGGAAGCAGAACTCTCCCCACAGCCTCAGTCACACTTAAGCACCTCACACACATGGCCTCGCATGGTAACAACCTTTATTGCCCCAAGAGAAACAAGTAGGCCTGCTTCACAAGCCTCTTGTGGGACGAGAGAACATATCAACATGGCAAAACAAAAGGGGCTCAAACACAGGCAAGGTCACAGGTGCCCTCCACATTCCCAGGAGTGGAAGTGGTCCAGCCAGGCAGGACAACAGTGAAGTCACTATGAACAAGTGACAATCAGGTCCCCTGCAGAGTGCCGGCAGTGTGTGAAAAGGGGCCAAGATGATGAGCTACAAGCTGTGGAAGGGAATAAGGTAAGCAGAAGGGAGCGAACCCAAGTACTAGAGGGAGAAGCTAGACTCCCAGGAAGCAGAGAGCGCAGGCCAGGTGGAAGCCGGCTGCAGGCAGGGGGAGGCAGGCCCTCACTCCTCCTTCTTGTCCGTGGGACCATCTACAGAAGCCTGGAAAGGGACAGAAATCCCAAAGCAGTGAGTTGGCAGGGCCCACTCCTCCCCTTCAGCCTCTAGCCCCCTATGCCCCAGAGGCCCAGCTTATCTTCTAAATGACAGATATCCAGACAAGCAAAGTGCCCCACCCTTAGCAGCACCCACAGGCTTGCCAGGGTGGAGGCATGCTCGCCCTTCTCACATGCTAGGGAAGGCCTTGAACTTAATGCCAGCCAGGACCTCAGTGGGGACTGAGTCCCCAGGAGGTTGGGGGGGGGTAGCTGGAGGCCTCTACTGCAGCTCTTTTACAGCAACCAGATCAGAGTCAAGACCTCATCTTAGGTACACAGCAGGCCTGCTTTCAAGTCCTGATTCAGATCCTTCCCAACTTTGTGTACCTTTCACAGGTCCCCTCAAAACCTAGGTCCTGCCCAGCCTGCCTGCCTGCCTGCCTTACACAGAGGGCACCGCCATCCCCTGTGGGGCTGGGCCCTTCCTCTCACCCACTGTGGTATGCAAACTTGAGCCTCCCAACACTGGCCCTCTGGCCCACCCTCCAGACCCCTTGAGCTTCCAGCCGAACCTTGAGTTCCCAGGCTACCTTGAGGACTCAGACCAGACCTGGGACAGTGGGCAATGGCAGCAGCTAGCACCTGCCAGTTGAGGTGCCTTCTGAGACTTTCTTCTTCCCTGCCTGAGGTTTTGCCTCAAGCCAGTCCTCAGCCCCATGGGACAGACAACCAGCAGCAGGTCTCAGGGTTTCACCTGCATGTCTACTCTTTTTTGTTGTTTTGGGTGTTTTTGTTTTTTCATTTGCAGTGATGGCAATCAAACCCAGGTCCTTGCTAGGTAGGCAATCACCCTATCACTAAGCCAAATCCTCAGCCCTGAGTGTCTGCTCTTCACCGCGTCCCATACCACAGCTGGGGAGAACCTGGAAAGTAAGGGGTCCCTCTTGAGGGGCCCAAGGCTGGGCAGGCCCAGAGTACAGAGAGCCAACCTCCCTCCAAGGGTCACCTTAGTAGGTGCCAACCATCTAATACCACACCACCTGCCATGTGAAAGGTTCCGGCTGCTGGGTCTGCTCTAGGCCCAGAGTTGGCAGAGAAAGGGGCGGCAAGGGGGAGCAAGAGATTGTCACTGGCAGGCCACCCAGACATTCTGCAGAGCCTGTAGAAGAGGCAGCAGGCTCCCCACACCTATGCACACCCACACCTCACCTACCCGACTCTGCTTCCCAGCCCTAAGCCTAAGCCAAAGCCATGCCTGTGCAGGTAGGAAGACACTGACCTGCAGCTTGGTGTGCTCCTCCAGCAGGCGGTCGTACTCCTTGGTGAGGCCCTCGGACTGCTTCCGCATGGCCAGTGCCTCATTTTCAGCTTTCTCTAGCTCTGGAAATGATGGAAATGATGAAAATAGGAAGAAAAAAAGAAAAGAGAAGAAAAGGAAAGGAAACAGGAAGAAATTAAAGGACTAGGACTAGGTTGACAAAAACCTACTAGCTTAAAACCCAGGAAACTGCCCCAAATCTGTCTCAAATGAGGTTGCATAGGCAGTTGTAAAGCACTTCCACCTTTACAGCCCCCCTAAAGCAGGGTCTCAAGGAAGGGATGGCCAAACAGCTAGGTAAAGAAAAAAAATACAGAGAACCCTGAGCCCCTGCCCCAGTGCCTTTAATGAAGGGAACTCTGGTGGTTCTCAGCAGGGGTGACCTTTAGGGAGGCTGAGAGTGAGAGACAGGAAACACACTCCCAGGCTCAAAGCAAGACCCCTGGTGATGATGATGTCTTGCAGAGGAACAGCGGACAAAGCCTACAGTGCTGAATGAAGATGGAAAGATGGGCTGGACTTAGTCTGGGGTAGAGAGGAAAAGACTGGCCAGTGAGGGCTGGTTTAGATTTTCAGGAAAAAAAAATTTTTTTTAAAAACAATGAAAACCCACACCATGAATTCCTGTCCACTCCCTTCCTGACACTCCTTTTATTCTCAACTCCAAGGAATCTTGGGGCTCCCCTGCCTGCATCTCTTGACAGGAAAACCCCAGTGGGCACTGCAAAAGCATGCGGGGTGGCTGCCAGGGTTCTCCAAGGCCTGCTGAAACTGCTGTACCACCCCTAGCTGTGGGCTAAACCCAGTTGCATCTGGGCATGGAGGCACAGGGCGTTACATGCTTGTTTCCACTCAGCTCTTGAGCTTGCACATGACGTGTGCTATTAATACTTCAGTACAACAGGGGCAGCAGTGGGCAGTGGAGCCTCTGGGCTGGTATGGGGGACGCAACATAGTAAGACAACCCTCACTTTGCTTGGTGCTGGCCAGCTCGTCTCTTAGCTTCTTGAGGTCATCTTTCAGGCTCCTGTTCTCTTCCTCCAACTTCATCGCAGCATCCCCAACATCCAGTTTGCCTCCATCCACCAAAACTCCCTGGGGAAAGTGCCAAGGAGGAAAGGAAGGTGAAGCTCCAGACCAGTGTTCCCCACCGAGCTGCGGTTCCTCAAGCTTCCCTGGGCACATGCCCCTTCAGAAATGTCAACACAGAACTAGGCCACTACTTGCTCTCAGCTCCCAGGCAAAGGCCAGGGTGTGGCAGACTGCCGAGAGAAAAGGAAGGGCCAGAGGGGCCACCTGCTGCAGTGCACAGGCCGCACACCCTGCCTGCCCTGGCCACTGGCCCTACCTCCTTCCTTACCAGCAAGACTCAGTAGCTCCATGGAGTTTACTGGTCCATCCAATGACTCACCTTACTGTCATCTGCTGCTCTCTGCCAGGCACTCCCAGCTAACCACTACCATTCCTTCCTCTTCCTGGGCTCCTGCAGCTCACTACAGCCAATGAGCCCCAAACTTGCCTCTGCCCATCTAACTGCATTCCATCTACAACTCCAGGTCCACCCATCTCCTTCCAAGCCTGGCTCACACCTCACCTCCTCTGACAAGCCTCTGAGGACTGGCCAACAACCCAGTCTGTGCCTCTTCCCTGGCACTGAGGGATGCATCAGCCCCAAGTTCCAGAAGGGTTACAGCTGACAACAATGTTCTGGGGAATAAGGGCCTTATCTGAGAGGCTGGAAAACCCAGCACAGGGCCCAACACACTGAGGGCTCATCCTTAACAGGGCAGAATCTCTCTGGAAGCAGCAAATAGATACGAGTCAGCAGCAGCAACAGTCTCTTCTCTACTATGTCCCCGTGAGCCAGACGAAGGTGCCAGAGTAACCCTGGATCCTTCCATCCTTCCAGAGAGCACACTCTCCCCACTGACAACCTCTTCTTTGTGCTTCCACTCAACTCCAGCTTCTCAGAGGGCAGCAGTCTTACGCATGTCCCAGCATGACAGGCTAAGAGAGGCCCCTGTGGCCAGAGGCACAGGGGAACCTCCAGTGCTGTGGCCCTGGGCAGCCCACACCAGTTGGAAAGGGGGGCTCACCTTCTTTAGCTGGTCATTCTCCTCCATGTATTTCTTGGCCGCCTCACTAGCACTCTCTGCCTGCTTTTTAAAGGCTTCATTGGAGGCCAGCAGTGTGGCCTGCTGGGAGATAAGAGTCACCAGGCGTCTAAGTAGGCTGCAATTGTTTATGAAAAAAAAAAGAGAGAGAGAGAGAGAGAAGTGAGAAGAAGCAAGAGAGCAAAATGTCTGGCAGGAACATCTCTTGGCTGCTCCCTGCCCCAGCCTGCCTCCAGCCAGAACCTGGCAACTTGAGGGGAAAGGTAGCACCCAGAAACCAGCCTCTGCCACTCCCCCGGCCAAACAGCTACCCTGAGCTCTGGGAGAGGTCTCAGGGAGGGGCTGGAAGAAGGAGCCTGGGGACACCTGGGCCTGGACGTGTCAGACAAGCCTCAGCACTGTCTTCCTCCCTGCGAGGCCAGGCTTGCCTCGCTAAAGGAACAACGGTGGCTAATAAATTTGGGCACTTCCAACATGCCAGGTGGAATCCTCATATCTTCCTTATGAGGTGCTTACTATTGCTACCCCCATTTTACAGAGAAGGAAACTGAGGCTCAGCAGGGTAAAGCAATGCATCCAAGGTCAAGAGCCAGAAATAGACGTGGCTGGAGTTCCAACTCATGTTCTGTGTGACTTCGGAGCCACACTTTCTCAATTCCCAGGGCACAGCTCCCAGGTCCCACCATGAGATAGAAAGAACGTTTGCCTCTCCCCAGTCCCTTCCCAAACCTGTCACATGGCTAGCTACCACAACACATCTGTTACATAACAGTGCCCAAACTGACGTGGTCTTGGACTAGAGGAGACAGAAGAAGAATCAAAGCACAGCAGCACACTGCATGTCCAAAGCAGCAGAGAGACGCAAGCAGGTGGCATCTGAGAGCAGACGCTGGCCCCCAAGCATCAAGAACGGGCTGGCATGGAGAAGAGAAAAGGACTTCCCACAGCCTTGACAAAGGTACTGCTCACAGCTTCTTGGCCTTTTGGCTAAGATCAATGGAGAAAGGTACTGCTCAGGCAGTCAAGATGGGAAGGGGGAATTCTTTCCCCATATGCTTTGGGAAAGGGCCCAGTCCTGCTACAGTGCACAATCAGGCAAGGTGTGGTCAGAAGTCTGCAGAAAAAGAAAGAAAATATGCTTGTTCCAGGGCGATTCGAGGAAAGTGCTTGCTCAGAACAAAGCATACTTGGCAGCCTGCTCCAGGCTGGTCTCTCAGCCCACCAGGCCTTGGCAGGCTCTGCCTTGCACCCCCCTGCAGCCCAGGCAGGTGAGGAGACTGGGAGTGCAGACCAGGTGAGCTCTCTTCCTGTACAGCCCCCTTTGGGAATGCACGCGTGAAATGGAAGGGCCCCTGTGGTTCCTAGTTTGGGGAGAGCCAGGCTGTTGATTCCTGGCAGGAGAGGAGAGTTTCCAGTGACATGTGCTCTCTAAAATTAGCTGGGACCTTGTGGCCTAGGGCTCAGGTTTCCCTGCCTCAGCCCCCGGCTGCCCACCAGCCTGCCCCCCACTGGGCTGGAGCCCTGAATGTGGAAGGAGCTACCAAAAACACCCCAGGATCCAGGGAGAAGCCATGGGCATATCCAGATGGCACAGAGAGGCCCAAAACAAAGGCAAGTGTGACTACCCTCCACCCCCAGTGCAGGGCTTCCTGGCTCCTGAACAGGTCCCTGTGGTGTTGAGGAAGAGGCTCCTCCTCCCAGCTGGAAATGGGGAGAGGGGCATGTGTGCCACCTGGTGGCAGAGATGGGACCTGTGGACACCACAGGGAGCCAACAAAGACTGGCAGGCAAGATCAAGGGTTACCACCTACCTCAATCCGGCCGAGCAGGTGGCTGCCAGAGCATGCCCATCACTGTTGCCCCAATTACCCATGGAGGCCAGCGGTCCAAGAAGATGGCTACCATGGACAGGATGGTGGTGCCACCAGTGATGACAACAGCAGCACAATAGGGGCCCAGCTCTCCTCAGTGCTACCCTAGGACTTCCTCAGCTATCGAGAACCAGGCTTCCCTAGATTGCTTAGGGCACCTGCAGAATCCAGCCTAAGACCTAGACAATGTCCACTCGCAATCTTGGTCTTATTGGCCCTGGCCATCAGCTCTCAGCTGTTAACAGTTGGGGTCCCCCACCAGCCAGACTCTGGTTCCTCTTACTCTGGTCAACTGTCATGGACACTCCCCAACACCCAGAGTACCCACAACCCCAATAGTTCTCTTCTGCACCTTCCATGTTGGAGTTGTACCTCCAACCTATCCAAGGGTTGATTCTGGGTAATTCTCCCCACTGTGCTGTGCATCTTCTCCCCCATCACCCTCCTTCCTCCAGTTACCAGGCTTGAGCCTGTCTCCTCCCTCCCCAAGCCATCCTTACACACGTCAAGGCTGCCCTCACCATGCCACCAGCAGGACCACCAGTGGCCCCCCCCCAACTTCCCCACCCTAGAATCTTCACAGGACTCACATTCTGCAGCATGTGCCACTGCCGACATATTACTTAAATTATCCTCCACCCCCCCTGCTCCTCCCTCACCACCTGGTACTCTGCTCCTCGGAGTCTGCTCTGCACCCTGTACTGTCTCCCGGCCAACCTTCTCCCCCAAAGGGTTTTACCCACAACCTAGACCCACATCCAACTGCCTACAGCACATCCACCCCTGATGTTCCCAAAGATGCTCCGAACTCAGCCTGCCACAACAGACTTCCTGTTACCTTGCCTTGGCCAGCCACCAAGGGCATCCCTGTCATGGTAGTAGGCACAAGCCATCTCAACTCCTTCCTCCTTGCCCCTCAATCCAAGCCTGCCATGTCAACTCTGAACAGGACACCTGCTAGTCACCCCCATTGCTGGTGCCTCCCTGCTATAGGCAACCATACAGCATACTCCAGAGCAGACAGGTCTGACCAGCTACTCCTCTGATGGAGCCACTGCTCAGGCAATGCCAAGTCCCTGCCATCCTTGTAACACATCTGGTTCTGCACATCAGTCCTCTAGGCTACCACGTCCTTCCCAGCCAGCTCAATTATCATCTCCCTTGAGAAAGCTATTCCCAATCCACCACCCACCCCTGATGCGGTAGAACACCCTTTGGTGCTCCCCAAGCAGCCTTCTGCATACCTTGCAAGGCTGTGGTTCTCTCTCATCCATTGCATCATTTGTTCATTTGTCTGGGTGCCCCACCCAGTTATGAATCCCTTCAGGCCAGCACTGTACCTTTCATCCCTATACCTCCATACCTGGCACAATGGAAAGGGGCCTTCAGGTGGCCTCAGCCCACTCCCAAGACAGGAAACACTCCCTGACAGGCAAGGGAACATGTACGAGGCTGCTTGTCAGGCCTGAGCCTATCCACCTTCGGGCCTGGCATCAAGGGGGACACATGCAAACAGAGTGCTCAGTCTGTCTAGCCACAGAGGAAACAGAAGACAGAAGGGGGAAGGCACTGGCTCAGACCCATGTCAGTGAGCAAGGCAGGCTTGTGGTTGAGGTGGCAGCTGAGAAGGCACACGGGAAAAGAGACTCATCACCACGAGTTAGGAGCAGACCTCTAGCCTCCATCTCCAGCCTGCTCCCTCAGGGCCCCGACAGGGCAGGCCAGGCCCTTTCTAGTGGGCTCACCAGCATTTTCCAGCCTGGGAGTCAGCCTTCTGGAATGTTTTGCTGCTCCCTCACACACTGGGCCACCCATCCAGATCCTGCCTGAAGGTCCCTTCAGTGACCCTCTGACCCCCACAGCCCCTCCCAAGCATTATCCACAGTGCTCTCCAGGAGGTTTGCCAGGACCCCCACAAATGAGCGCAGCACACAATGAACAGGGACAATGAGCTTCAGAACTTCCAGGCTGTAAGAGCCCAAGACACACCTACCTGTAAAAATGACCACTATGTGGCCTTCTCTCCACTGCTCTCTGCTTAATCTCCTGAGGACTGTCACTTGGATAACTGCTCTCAGCTATTCATTTACAGAACACAGGTGAGAACTTAAGAGCCAAAAGAATTTCCTAAACATATAACGGTAGTCAAGAGAAGGACATGGCAATCCACCCCCAAGGCAATCCCGAACCAGTCAGCCATTGAAAACCTTATGAAGGTCGCTATGAGTCGGACATGACTCACAGCACACAACAACAACATAACAGTAGTCACTGACAGAATGGCCCAGGGCCCAAATTAACTGTATCCAGCGACAGAGGAACAGTTAGTGAACAAAACTTAATGGAATCCAGATGTGTTCTTGGCAGACAAATGTCAGCTCCAAATACCTGAACTCGACTTGGCTTTCTTGGTAAAATATTCTTGGACACCGAGCAGGCTATCATGCTTTTATAAAAGGATGAGTAAACAAGAGAAGGCAGAAGAAACACAATCTCTCTCTGGATTCTAGAGAAACAAGGCCAAGCACATCAAGTGGAGAGAGACATGGCTCACAGGCACTTTTTTACCAACTGTCTCCTTCCATGAGCAAACAGGAAAGGAGGAAAGCATGGGTCTAACAGGAAGTGGGGAAGCAGCAAGTCCCAAGTGAAAGGTTCCATGATGAAGCCCCAAGAAGCCTCAAGTGAGAAAACACCCTCCAGACACAGGCTGTGTGACACAAGCTCTTCTGCACCTCTGTCCCACATAAGTGCGGCCCTGGTGTCACAGCGCCACCTGCTGACTCCACTTTGCCACAGTCCAGTAGAGCCCCACAGCATGGCCCATAAACACACCTCAGCTGTGAGAAGACTAAATGAGGTGGCCACCCTGGCAAGAAACCAAAAGCCAGGTGACGCCCAGGAAAAGCTTCAGGTAAAGCACAGTGATAATATCAGGGCTTCTGCTGCCCCAGGACTCATCCTCAGGAGCCTGCAGTAGTGAAAATAAGGAAGTCATCGAACAGGAGGGTCAATTAGGACAAGGAAAGTTACCTAGGAAAGATCCAAGGAAGATCACCCTCAAAGGGTGCCACAAATCTCTCAGCATAGCTGTCTACCCTTCCTCCCAGCCCTTAGGTACACAGAAGTTTTAGAAAACGGCTACAGCCCGGCCATCCTGAGGGCAGGAAGGACAGTAAGGAGAGGGAAGAGCAGCAGCTGCCTTCCATCCTCTCAAGGTGAAGAGACCCAGTGACATGAAGCACCCATATTTCAGGGGTTTGGCTGTGATTTTTTCTTGAAACCAGGTAAGGGTAACATGGGGAGCAGATAACAATCAAAGGATGCAAAGGACATTCTGTGATTAGTTGACTCAAACTAAAACATGCTGATGGCCCACCTTGCTTCTGGAAAAGTTTCACAGCAGGAGGCAAGAAGCTGTCACCCCCAAGTGCATGTGGCATCAGGCTCTGGAGCTCATCACAGCAAAGTGCCTCTATGAGGGTGAGGACAGTGCTTGGAGCCCTGTGAGGACCACCACAGAGAACAAGAGTGAGCTAGGCTGTAGGGTCCTCCCCTGAAACACACTCAAGAGAGAAGGGAAACTCAGTTCCCAGCCCATGGGGAGTCCCAAACCACAAAGACAGCTGCAGACACTGCTGCTCAGTAGCTGAGAGGCACTCAGAAAGGGGGCCTCCCAGGACCCCTGCTTGCCCAGAATCCTGCTTCAAAGAGAGTTCATTCACTGAGCCAGGTGCGGTGGCGCACGCCTATAATCCCAGTGGCTCAGGAGGCGGAGGCAGGCAGATCGCAAGTTCGAGACCAGAGGCAGTCTGCGTAACTTAGTGAGACCCTGTCTCAAAAGGAAAAAAAAATGGGCTGAGGGTACAGCTCAGTGGTCCAGCACTTGCAAAGCATGCAAGCGCAAGGCCCTGGGCTCAAACCCCAGTACCACAAAAAAAAAAAAAAAAAAAAAAAAAAAACAGAGTTCATTCACCATTTGTTTTTAAGAGTGTGAGGGAGACACTACTCTGACCCAGAGTAAGAGGCTGGGCAGATTGTCTATTTTGAAAGAAGCTGGTGCTTGTTGGATGCATTTTTGGCAGTCTTCCTTAGGCCACTTGTAGGGAACCTCCCATATCAGAACCTCCCAAGGCCTAGCTAAGTGGAAGACCGAGTTCCCAAAGGACACAGCACATACCATAGCTGGATGGTTATGGTTCAAGGGACCTAAAAATCAATGGAGTTCTCAAATAGGTTCCTTCCTGATGCCTAGGTCTGAAGTGCTATTCTAATGATTGTACTCTTAAGAAAGGTCAGAAGTCAATGCATAGAGGGATGGATAGATAAAAGACGACAGTCTAGGGAAACTGAAGTCCAAAAATCCCCGTCCCTCCCCAGTAGCTGCCCTCAGGCCTAACCATACAGGAATTACCAATTGAATCATACTATCTTCAAGAGGGCCCAACAACAGAATTTTTAAAACTCCTTAGTTACCACATCTACATACCAATTTAAACAACCCCAAACTATAGGCAATCAGAGAAATAAATGTAGTCAGTCACTAAAGATTTAAGAAATGAATGCAAACATTTCTCACCTATTAAGTTAACACATTTAGGATTTTTCTTGAAAGTCTGTACACTTATTTGTGTGTGTGTGTGATGCTGGGGATGGAACCTAACCTAAGACTTTGCACTTGCTAGGCAAGAAGAGCTCTACCACTGAACTGTATCCCCAGCTAAGTCCGCCTTTTCTTTTGCCTGCAATCATATTACCTTGGGATTTGCTTCAAAATAATCCAGACTAGCGGATCATTTGGAGGGTGGGCAGGTGAGATGCCCAACACAGAAGGTAGGAACTGTGTCTTACTATACTGTTTCTGTAGACCTGTATTTTCTCTTTTTTATTGGAAATTTTTAATGTACAACTTAATGGCTATCATTCTAACATGTATTTCACTGTGACATTTCCATATATGCGTTTCATTGTACATTGCTCACAGACCTGTATTTTCTATGTTGATGCAGCCCAGATCCCTGCTATCTTCCACTAGACAACCCAGGCCTCTGCACTACTGATAACAAGAGCCCCCAAAGGGGACATTCCAGTCTGGTAGTTAAGAAGGGGCACTTAGATCTAATCCCCACCTGCCCGGAAGCTATCAACTGATCCCAGAGGTTTGGTCCTGACCTGTAGCCCAAGCTGGTGCTGCTGAGAGCAGCCAGAAGGTAAGTGTGCAAATTTCTGCCCCCACCCACCCCCATCCCCGCTGAACTTTCTTAGATTCAGCCCACTTAGCCTGAGCCCCTCTCTCTATAGTTCAAGTAGCTGGCAAGGGCTGGGCCCCACTGGAGTCAGCTGCCAGCAACAAGCTATGAAAGAAGATGAGGGAAGCAGCCAGAGACACAAATAGACTTAGGAATGACTGCTAGCTTTGGTGTTACCTGTACCAACTCCCATGATCCCCATTGAGAATGGAGTCCAGCTCTGTCCTGTCTTGGCACTGGCACACACATTAGTACATACTGGCTTAGTAAATGCCTGCTGCTTGCCTAATGTGGGAAAAGGCTTATGGACTTATCTGAGGCCTTCTGGGAACCTCCATCCTGTGGACAATCCCAATTCCTGACGTAGGCTGGGGGTCTGCCCTTGTCATAGGTGCCACATGGTCTAGCCCAGGGGTTCTCAACCTTGGCACTACTGACATCTGGAGCCAGAACAGTCTTTGCTGTGGGGACTGTCCTGTGTATTATATGGTGTTTAACAGTATCTCTGGCCTCTGGCCACTAGATACTCCTCCCAACTGTGACAACCAAAAATGTTCCCAGATACTGACAAATGTCCAGGGAGGGGGGAATGCCTCCAAGCAGAGAACCACTGGTCTAGACCTGCAGTGACCAATGTAATAGCTACAAAACATGTGGCTGCTGAAACTAAAATTAAAGCTCAGTTTTTCAGTTACACTAGTCACATTTCAAGGATTCAGATAGCCAAGAGGAGACAGCACATGTAGGACTTTTGTTGGACAGTATGAGTCTATCTATGTTAGCTCAGATTTGTTTCACAGGAAAACACAGAAACTTGAATAAACCACATGTTTTTTCTCAAACCTAGCCAGCTGTGTTCCTAAGGCACCAAAGAAGGCAGCAAGAATGGGAATGATGATGTAAAAGACCCTGCAAATGTCAGCGAGCAGCTTCCCTAGTGTGGTCCCTAGGAAGGGCCCAAACATGCATGTTTTCACAAGCTGTCATCATCTGTAAGACATGAAAGACTAGGCTTCCAAACTAAAATGCCTAGTGTGGCAGCTTGACAAGTTCAACCCAGACATGCACCTACAGCTGTCACCATTAGCCCACAACAGCCTGTTTGGTCAGCATAGGCTCCAGCTGCTCCTCTCAGGTGCCAGGCTCTTGGCATGACCTGACCAGTCCAGAGAGGAAGAGCCAGAGTTCCCTGTGCTAGGCCAATGTGCCAAGCGCTGTTCCTCAGAGGGGAGTGTGCTGACTGCCCTGGGGTCTCCAAAGACAGCTCTCTAGGCCAGTAAGCAGCATAGATGGGGCTTACAGCAGTCTCCAGAGAAAGCCCAGAATCAGCATGAAGAGGCGGCCTTGGCTGCATGGGCACGAATGGGGTGTGACAGGCAGAGGCCCTGGAAATGCTCAAACTGGGTGTACTGGTTGAGGCTCTCCAAAGAGACTCATGTGGCTGGCTCATGTTGTGGAGGCCAAAGCAGAGACTGTTGGCATCATGTCACCAAGTATCTGTGTATCAAGCCTCTCTGACCAAGATGACATGTCAGAAAGGTCCTTTGGCCGGGGCATGGTGGACAACACAGAGCTGGTGGCAGAAAACCCAGTAGGAGGCTCCCACCAGGGTGGCCCTGGTCTGGTTATGGTGCTGAAGTTACTGAGTAAGAGAGGCTCAGAGAAGGGTAAGACCCCACAGGCTGTGTCATGGGTATGGAGTTTCAGTTTTGCAAGAGGGAGAGTTCTGGAGGCTACTGTAGAGGAACTGAGAGTTTGTGATGCTACTGAACTGTATACTTAGAGATGATAATAGGAAGTCTTTAGTTATGTATATCCTCCATTAGAAAAAGACTAGGGGTCACACGGGACAAGGAAAACAAGGCAGAGGGCTTCCAGCTCCTGAGTCAAGAAGAGACAGGGCTGAGGCGGTAGTTCTCAAACATGGCACATCTCACAGGAAAAGGAACCCAAGGACCCACGAGGTAAAAAGTGCCCTAAGTCTCGCTTGAGCAGGCAGGAGGAGCAGGCAGGAGAAGCAGGCAAAAGTGCAGAGCACTTTGACTCTGCAGCCTGGACTCTTCAGCAGCTCATAGTGGGACGGGCAGGCCAACCCCTATGCATTATGGCCCTGGCCCAGTAGAAGCCAGTATCACCCACCAGGCTTTGTCCTGGACCTAGTTCTCTCCCCCCAACACACAAGACACCCCTGCTTCCCCTCATCTTGCTTCCCTGCCCCTTCTGCAGCTCCCAGTCCCTTCTCCCCTTGTCCAAGGCACTCGAGCCTGCCTATGTTCAACCCTGCTGTCCCTGCCCACCCAGGCATGCCCTCCCAGTGGGCTCTGCTAGCCTTTTTGCTTCCCACCTGTAAGCCTGTGGGCACCTCCCACTCAGTGGCTCACCCTGACTTATCCTGCCTCCTTAGGAAGCTGCCCACAGAGTTCCCTTTCCAGCAAGTGACTGGGTCCTCGCATTCTGCATGCTCAGGTAAGAACCTCCCAGACACCAGTGCCTCTCACACCTGCCCTCTCCCCAAGTCCTGCCACCGCTACCCTGGTTCAGGCCACTTGTTGTTGTTAGGTGCTATCGAGTTGGTATCCGACTCATAACGACCCTATGTACAACAGGCAAAACACTATTGTCAGTACTTCTCTGCTGTTCATAGGGTTTTCCATAGCAGATTGATTTTTGGGAGTGGGTTGCCAGGTCCATCTCCCAAGCCTATAGCACCTGGTGTTTCCAGGTGTCTCCCATCCAAGTACTAACCAGGCTCGACCCTGCTTAGCTTTGGAGATCTGATGGGATCAGATGCCACAGGGCTATGGCTGCAGGCGTTCAAGCCACTAACATCTCTTATGATGACCTTCCACACGGTCTCCCTCCTTCTAGACTCTCCTCCTCCCCTCCATCCCATACACCCTTGAAAACCTTAATCCACAACAATGACCAAGACACAACACTACCAAAATACTTACTTGGCTGTCTACCACCCAGAGAAGTTTCAAACTCTGGAATCCTCTGCCCTATCTCTTGCCTCCCCTGATCAATCTACTCTGCTCTATCAGCCAGAACCTGCACGTTTTCAGGAACTGAGCCAGCTCCTTCCAGTGAGATGTAAGCAAACAGAGAAGGGAAAGAGACAGGCAAAAGGACAAGGTCCAAAGAAAGTTGGACTAGCCAATGCACAGGAAAAATGATAAATGAGAGATGTTTCCCATTGTTTATATCAAAACAACAGGGCAACTGGCTCAATGTCCTCCAGTGGGAAAATGGCAGACACACAAGTGCAGAGAGAGATTAGTTATTCTGGAAAAATAGTCATGACAAACTAACTTCAAAATGCAAGTCACCACACATGGAAGTTAAGTTTGATCTGTTTTTAAGAAGCATGTGGTACACGCCTGTAATCCCAGTGACTCAGGAGGCAGACAGCCTGCATAACTTAGGGAGACCCTTTCTCAATATAAAAAAAACCACTAAGGATACTGCTCAGGGGTAGAGTACTTATAAAGTCTGCAGGAGGCCCTGGGTTCAGTCCCCCAGTAACACCAAAGAAAGGAAGAAAAGGTAAGAAGGGAATGGAAGGGAGAAAGAGAAAGAGAAGGAAGGGAGGGAGGGAGGGAGAAAGGGAGGGAGGAAAAGGAGGAAAAGGAAGGAAGGGAGGGAAGGGAGGGAAGGAAGGAAGGGAAGTGAAAAAAGGAAACGTGGATGGATTCTGCATGGGAAACAAATCCAGCAGCTCAGGTCAGAGCATTCTAAGTCTGAAATCTCAGCTCTGCTGATAGCTAGTTCTGAGAAGTCAGAGAGGCTCCTAAACTTCCCTGAACCTCAGCTGCTTCCTCCCAGAGTTGTAAAAATGTACTATGCACCTGGTACATAGAATGCTTCTCTCAGGACTGCCATCTTCTCTACCTAGGGTAGTTTTCCCCCTAAAAACTTGCTTAACTCTGCTCTCTTTGATTTTACCATTCTCTGGGAAACAGAAATATCCTTATGTACATTTACCCAGGGGACCCAGTTATTTCAAGTTTCTTTCCAGGTTTACCTAAGCTTTCCCAGGTGCCTCAGTCTTCTCTCTAATTTTTCCTTAATGATGTACTATCTTTTAATAAACCTTATCTGTAATCTCTATTATATATAAAAAAAGTACTAGCTTCTGTTATGTGCAGAAAAGTCTAGAAAGGTATGTGGCATTTCAAAGAAAGGTTCTCAGCATTTCCTACTTTGCTTAAAGCCTCACGTGGGCTGGGGGGTGCAGCTCAGTGTCTGAGCACTTACCTAGCATGTGCCCTAACACCACACACACACACAGACGTGCGCATGCACACACACCTCATGTTTCTCTAATAAATACATGCTACTGCATGACTTCCTAACCTTTAGCTACATGAAAGGGACTCGCCGGGCACATGCCTGTGATTCTAGCAACTCAGGAGGCAAAAGTAGGAGGATCATGAGTTTGAGGCCTGAGGCAGTTTGCAACTTAGTGAGACCCCCATCTAAAAAATAAAAAAATAAAAAAAATAAAAAAAAAAAAACTTACAAGAGCCTGGGGGTATAGCTCATGGGTACAGCACATGTATAGCTGCGTGAGGCCCTGGGTTCAACCCCCCAGTACTAGAGGGAAAAAAAGTAAAAGAAAAAAATAAAGAGACTAAAAGATTAGGGTCATTAGACTCTTAAAACCCAAACTACCTGGGTGCAGTGGCATATGCCTATAATCCAAATGACATAGGAGGCTGAGGCAGGAGGATCACAAGTTTGAGGCCAGAAACAGCGTAAGTAATTTAGACCCTGTCTCCAAATAAAAAGTAAAAAATGGGCTAGGGGTATAGCTCCATGGTGGAGCACTTGCAAAGCATGCATGAGGCCCCGGGTTCAACCCCCTAGTACTGGAAAAAGAAAGAACAAAGAAAAGAAAATAATCTAACGAGGACATACAAGGAAGTCAAGTTTAGCTCACAGATCATGCAGACACTTCTCTACCAGAAGCCAGGTAATGACTACTAAGGAAAAAGAGCAGTCCACTATGTGATCTACAGCAGAGACGGGCTGAAAACATCTATCCAGTACTAACAGCTTCCATCAATGCAAAGAACGTGGTATCTGAAGCAGGGTTGGGACTTAGGCATGAATTCTGAGCTTGGCAGACTCTCCTGGGGCCCTTCTCCATTTACAAAGGCCCACCTAATATAAAGGATTATTAAAGTCCTTACTGGATTCAACTAGAACCAAAATAAACCACACAAGAGCTCACACACACAGGTATGGCCATGTGGCTGGCCAGTGTTCTAGAGAAACACTTGTTTAACAGGTGAGAAATAGTGAGGGCAAGAGGGGTGGGTTGCTTATCCAAAGCGACACAGCTGCTGAAAGGGCAGCATGGGTGTGGGAATACAAGTGTCCTGACTTCTGATTCCTGCACCACTGCCCACCCAAGTACAGACTCCTGGACTATGTGGAGGCATGCGCTGTCCATCCATGCTCCTACACAATCTGGGCATCCCTCTACCCTGATGCCCACAGAGTCCACTAATTGTGTGCTGGTCTCCCCACAACACTACCTTATTCGCTTTTCTGTGGGAACCACTCAGAAATGTCTTACATACAACAATGCTCCAACATGTGCTAACACCCCACAAAACAATTCTCATAACACAACCAAACTTGACCCACTAAGGAAAAAGAGAATTTTTCTATACAAGCATGAACATGGCTATCAACAATGTGTCATTTTAAAAGAATATACATAGAAGAGCACAGTGTAGTGGCACATATTATAATCCCAGCACTTGGGGGGCTAAGGCAAGATTGCAGGTTCAAGGATAGCTTGGGCTACACAGTGGTGCGATCCTCTCTCAGAAAACAATTGCATAAGTTTGGAGGGGCACATACACAAGGACACACAGGATAAACACAATCACCCTGTGAGAAGGATTAACCTATTTATTTACAATCAGGGCCAACAGCGTATATTAACAGATGTGAGA
Organism: Pedetes capensis; assembly: GCA_007922755.1. Classification (NCBI taxonomy): domain Eukaryota; kingdom Metazoa; phylum Chordata; class Mammalia; order Rodentia; family Pedetidae; genus Pedetes; species Pedetes capensis. The sequence continues at coordinate 24,628 of VMDO01016041.1, forward strand.
GGCACATTTCAAAGAGAAAGTGTTTCCAAAATCCAAATGGTAGCCAGTAGCCATAACACCGTTTCTGAAAGGAGCAACCCAGGAGTGTGGGAGGTGAGCATTCTAAGTTGGAACACATCTGAATTATGACTACATATATGCCACCCCGTAGCCCTGTGGCACCCAATCCTGTCAGATCTCGGAAGCTAAGCAGGGTCAGGCCTGGTTAGTACCTGGATGGGAGACCACCTGGGAACACCAGAAGCTGCAGGCTTGGGAGAAGGACCTGGCAACCCCCTCCCAAAAATCAATCTACCATTGAAAACCATATGAACAGCAGAGAAGCACTGACAATATTGTTTCCCCTGTTGTACAGAGGGTCACTATGAGTCGGATACCGACTCGACGGCACCTAACAACAAGGAGTAAAACTCCAAGACAGCCCAAAAGCACTGTGTGAAGAGACCTAGAGGCCATGGACACATGAAAGTGCAAGGGAGGTGCTACAAAAGCTTTGCTAATATGTGTGGGGACACTGAGGAGCCCCTCCAAATGCAGGTGCTCACCAGCAGGTCTGCAAAGCTGTGCTCCCAGCAAGTCCAGGTCCTACCAAGGCTACTGTGCCCCAGGTGCCAGCAGCCTGTTTCTAATGATTAGAAAGAGAGAAAAGAACAGGGGAACATAATGTGCAGAGAAGGTAGCTAGAAACCAGAGGTGCAATTTCAGAATTTTAATAGCAAAAATTGTAGAGGGGCCAGGGATGTAGCTCAGTGGTAGAGTGCTTGCCTAGCATACACAAGGCCCTGGGTTTGAATTCCCAACACCACACACACACGGCAGGGCACAGTGGTACATACTTGTAGTCCCAGCTATTGAGAGGCTGGGGCAGGAGGATCACTGAAGCCCAAAATCAGCCCTGAGTAACAAAAACCCATTCAAAACAAAAAAAAAAGGAAGGAGGGGGAGGAGGAGAAACAACATAAAAAAGAACACAGGACTTGTAAGAAAAGTGTTATACACATATGTAAAAAAGACTTAAAAGTTCAGAAGCATCCTTATTATTACCAGTAGCTCTTTCTAGGGACAAGACCACAGGTGAGCTCACTTGGCATTTCTTTATTATTTGCACTTTTTCTCCTGTGGTACCAGGGATTGAACCCAAGTCCTTGCACATACAACTAAGCACTCTGAGTTATATCCCCAGCCCAATATTTCTCTATTAGTTGAAGAATTGGGGGGCGTGGTTGCTGCTTTGTTTATCTCTGTTTATGACCAGGTATAATTTTGTATTATTGATGGAGCCACAGGAGGGGCAACAGGTAAAATATGGTGGCTGACAGCTCATGGCATTCCTGCAGCTAAGATGGAGAGGTAAACCTGTGGCTGCCTGAACAATCTGAACACAAAGTTAAACCAGTCACTTGTTTAACACATTTAAAAGAAAATTAGGTGAGCCTTGTGTGCTTGTCAAAGGAAGAAGTAAAAGCAGGTAGTACACACATACAATCCCAGTATTCTGGAGGCTAAAGCAGGAGGACCACAAGTCTGAGACAAGCCTGGGCTACATAGTGACAGCCTGTCTCAAAAACTCAAAAAAACGGGGTGGAGGGAGAGGTAATAGTGAAGTGGGGTAGGCTGCCAACACAAGAGATAATGAATCAAGACTATAAAAGCAGGATCATTTTGGGAAAACTGCACAGTATAAACAAGAACTGTCTTTATTTGAAGCTATCCATTTAGGATAGAAAGGAAACCACAAACCGTTCTGCAGCCTGGCTGTGGTATTACCTGATGCTTCAAAAATATCACAGAAGAGCTAGGTATAGTGGTACATGCCTGTATACCCAGCACCTGGCAGGCTGAGGCAAGAGGATCACGAACTTGGGGCCAACCTGGGCTACAGAATAAGTTCAAGGCCAGCCTGGATTACATAGCAAGATGTTGTCTTGAAATCAAAAACAAAACAAAAAAACAAAAGAAGGCTTATGCATAGTCTGGAGGTGAGCATAAGTCCCTGTGTTCAGCACCCCATCCCTAACACTGCAAAAAAAAAAAATGTAACTGTCCACCAAAAATGGTGATTTTTTACTACATAGTAATATACCATATAATGACATTATGGTCAACAACGAACTAAATATATGACAGACATCCCATAAGATTAGAATGTAGCTGAAAATTTTGTTTTGCCTATAGTGAATATGTAGCTGAAAAAGAGGCAAGAGAATAAACTGTAGAAGAAAAAGAAAAATCTCCAAGAAAATTCAGAGTGAAGGTTTTAGCAGAAGCTTTCACAGACCTCAACAAGCTCTTTGAAAAGTCTGAAAACACAAAGCGGGGGATATAGCTCAGAGGTAGAGTGTGTGCCTAACATGCACAGGACTCTGGATTCAATCACCAGCATCACACACACACACACAGTTTAAAACATTGACTCAACCCCAAAAGATTTTCATTTAGGGAGGAATATTCATGGTGCTGGGAGAAGGACCTGGCAACCCCCTCCCAAAAATCAATCTGCCATTGAAAACCCTATGAACAGCAGAGAAGCACTGACAATAGTGTTTCCCCTGTTGTACAGAGGGTCGCTATGAGTCGGATACCAACTCGATGGCACCTAACAACAATTCATGGTGCACAACCTGCTTACAAGCAAATCTATGATGAAAAACAAATATTCACCAAACAAACCACGATGGACATTTCTGAAAGGAGTGACATTTCCTCAAGAATTTTTCTGAAGCAGGTCCTTCAGATGTTGCAGAACAAAGTACTGTCATCACAGGAGGTGACAGCTCCATGCATGTTACTGCCCCTTAAGACCTTCCAATGAGACAAGATGTAGAGGTAGAAGACAATGATACTGATGATTCTGATTTCTGTGTAGCCCTAAACTACTGTGTACTCGTGTCTTGGTTTTTTAACTAAGGTTTATTTTTTGTGTTTTTTTTAATACTTGAAGATTGAATCCAGAGCCTCATGCTTCTATCCCTGAACCACACCCTCAAGTCCATTTTTTTACTTTGTATTTTGAGATAGGGTCTAAGTTATGCAGGCTGCCTCTGGCCTTGAATTTGCGATCCTCCAACCTCTTCCTCCAAAATCCCTGAGATTACAGGCAGTCACTGGGATTAGAGGTGTGAGCCACCACACATGGCTCATCAAAGTTTAAAATGAAAAAAAAAAAAAAACAAAGCTTATAGAATAAGGATATAAAGAAAAAATACACCAAGAATGATGGCACATGCCTGTAATCCCACTGACTTGGGAGGCAGAGGCAGAGGCAGAAGGATCCCAGGTAATGCCAGAGGCAGCCTGAGCATCTTAGTGAGACCCTGTCTCAAGATAAAAATTTTAAAAAGGGTTGGGGATGTAACTCAGTGGTTAAGTGTTTGCCTAGCACAAGGCCCTGGGTTCAATCCCCAGTACTGCCCAAATATATATATATATATATATATATACACATATGTATACTTCACAAAAAATATTCTTACAGATGTACAACAGGTGTCCATTTTATGCCATGTGGTTATAAGTGTCAAAAGATTTAAAAGATTATAAAGTATTTTAAAATAGTCACAGTAAGAGGCAAGTATTTACTTAAGAAAAATATATTTTTGTGCCGGGCGTGGTGCGCACGCCTGTAATCCCAGCAGCTGGGGAGACGAAGGCGGGAGGATAGCAAGTTGAGACCAGAGGCAGTCTGTGTAACTTAGCGAGACCCTGTCTCAAAAAGTAAAAAATAAATGGGCTGAGGGCGCAGCTCAGTGTTCCAGCACTTGCAAAGCATGCAGGCATGGGGCCCTGGGTTCAACCCCCAGTGCCGGGGAAAAAAAAAAAAAAATATATATATATATATATATATACACACACACACACACACACACACACACACACACACACACACACGCCCCCATACATGTGTGTATATATATGTGTGTGTATTTTTTTTATAAATTTAGTGTAGCGTAAGTCTGCAGTGTGTATAGTCTACAGTCATGTACAGCAATGTCTGAAGTCTTCAAACTCACTCAGCACTCCTCCACCGACTCACCCAGAGCAACTGCCCATCCTGCAAAATCCATTCATGGCAAGGGCCCCCACACAAGTATACCATTTTTTATCTTTTTGTGCCTTTTCCAATCAATATCATCACCATTATTATACTATTTTGCAGTGCTGAGGATTGAACCCAAAGCTTTGTCCAGGCTAGGCAAATGCTCTATCACTGACCTACTACATCCACAGCCCTCTACCTTTCCTATGGCTAGATACACAAATACTTACCTTTATATTACAGCTACCTATAGTTTTCAGGGGCTGAGATTTAGCTCAGTGGGTAGAGCACTGTGCTGCAGTCTCTGAGGCCCTGAGTTCAATTCCCAGCACCGCAAAAATGGGAGAAGGGCCTGGCAATCCACTCCCAAGGCAATCCCGAAGCACTCAGCCATTGAAAACCCTATGAGGGTTGCTATGAGTAGGATACCGACTCCATGGCACCTAACAACAACAACAACATAGTTTTCAGTACAGCAGCATGCTGTACAGACTTTAGGAGCAACAGGCTATTACCCATAGAGCCTAGGTGTGCAGTAGGCTTTACCATCTAGGTTTATGTAAGTATGCTCTATGATGTCACCATGACAATGAAATTGTCTGACATATTTCTCAGAACACGTCCCTGTCATTAAAGCAATGCGTGAGTGTATCTCAATGTAAAAAAGGTCAACTGCAGAAATTAACCTGAATATCCTAGCCTAACAGCAATGCACACAGAGACTGTACTGGGCATATATCCATTTCCTTGTAGTCTGGCTACTCCAAAGACATAGAAGGGAGGTGACCACTATCACCTGGCATGGTCAGATAATAACCTGCAGCATCTGACCTGGAGGTATCCTCCTAGAAGTAGAAAGGAGTCAGAAAAATAAGGATTTAGAAGTAATGGCCTGTGAGGAGTAAGCGCCACCTCACCCACTACCACTACTATACTTCTGAAGTAGCAATTTACAGTATGCTGGCAAGTTTCAAAAGGTGGGGTCCCAAAAGCAACCCTCTACATAGCATGAGACTAACAGTGAGCCTGGTAGGACTAGTGCCTCCTCCTGGCAGCCCTAGCTTTCACTGAGGGGTGCTAACAATACACCAGCTTTTTGGTTAAAGTGCTGAGAATCTAATCCAGAATTTCCTGGATGCTAAGCAGTTGCTCTACCACTGAGCTACACCCCCCAATCCCTACCCAGCAGCTTTTTTTTTTTTTTCAATACTGGGGAATTAAACCCATGGCTTCACTCATGCTAGGGAAGTACTGTACCACTAAGCCACACCCACACTCCCATTTTTATTTTTTATTTTGAGGCAGGGTCCCACTAAATTGTGTGGGCTGCCCATCAGCATTTGCCATTAACTCATACTGAGCAGCAACAAGCTCCAACCCTCAAGTCTTGGAGTTCCTGTTTAGCCCACTCTTTCCCCAACCTTGATGAAGCTATGTCCACATTTATAAATGTCTCCCCATTAAAAACTCAAGTCTCATTCCAGTTGGCCCAATAAGCAAGCCTATCTAGACAGCTGAGGATTCTGATAGGTCACTAAGATACCTGCTACTCCTCTTAGTGTCCACTCCTCCCTGCATGTGCTCACCATATCCTCATGCAGATAAACACAGGGCAGGCCAGAGGTGGACAGTCAGCTCCCAAGGCTGCTATTTGGATGGTGCTGATGCACAAAGCAGCCTCTCATGTGAGTTAGGATCATACCGAGCCACACTGTTAGGCCAGCACCCTGCCCACACCAGTATTTGGTCCATGAGAACAAACTCAGAGCCTGGCAAATACTGTGCCAGTATTTGGCACAGAATCCTCCTTTGCTCGATCTTCAGAAAGCAGGGATAAGACTGATAGAATTTCTTCTCTAGGAACTCAACAGCAGTCATCAGTGATCCTTTCTGTCTTATTCTAAAAGTGTACGAGCTATTCTTAGTAGACCACAGCTTAAAAATCAAAGTCAAACTCTGCTATTCAAGTCATTTCCTCACCTACCTCTTCCCTTCTGATTCCAGTTTCTGGATATAATTTCATCAAGTCTATGAAGAAGTTACATCACTTTGAGAAGCAAAGCATCCCAGTAGACCCTTGCCCCCTGGAGATTTCAATTCCCTCATCCCTTCATTTCTTTTGCCCTCTATCTCCTTCCTTTACACGACTATGTAAAGTCCTGCCTTCCCCAGGGTATCTCCCATTTCCCCATGCAGAGCTTACAGTAGGTTTTCACCCTTTCCATACTTTTTTGTGTTCTAGGGATGGAACCTAGGGCCTTGCACATGCTAGGCTCTCCAGCACGGAACCACTGCTCCCAGCCTCCCACTACTACTCTTAAAGTTCTAGATGCTATACTAGCAGGCATCCTCCCTCAGTTTCCTCTCCTCCCTGTGGTCTCTTTCCTTCCTCATTTGGCTCACTTGCAGGCATACTCAGAATCTTATTGGTAAAACTCAGTTCTCTGGATACTGTCCCCTTTCAACCTCACACCAGAAAATCATACTTCTTTGGAATGTCCCAAAACTCTAAAAATTTGAGTATGTGTCAACTCCCCCAGCCTTTTCACATCCCGACTTTGCTAAGTTTGAGAGGGCCAAACTTGCAGATTACATCTGTGATGAAAAATACATTACCCAAACCAAGCGTGGTGGTGCACACCTATAACCTCAGCTACTCAGGAGGCTGAGGCAGGAGGATGGCAAGTACAAGGACAGCCTGGACTACATAGCAAGACCTTGTCTCAAAGTGTTTTTTAAAAAGGTGGGGGAGGCTGGGGATGTAGCTGAGTGGTAGAGTGCTTGCCTAGTATCCTTGAGGCCCTGAATTCAATCCCTAATACCACACAAACAATATATATACATACATATTTATACTGTATACACACACATAACCTTAACAAGATATTAGGGCTAAGGGTGTAGCTCAGTGGTAGAGTGCACACATGTACATACAGTGATGACTCAGTGCACTAAAATATTAAAGATACAGGAAGACAAAAGAGTGATCAAAAACACCTTCTGCCTTTTCAAGCTCCACATCCCATCCTTTTCAAATTGGACCTAGAGAGTCCAAGATCACCTGAGTGACTGAGGTAGTTTTCTGAACTGCTAAAATCTGGGTGGGCAGTCATCCTAATGCCTAGTGAAGCAGGACTCACCCGGTGTTTAGAGAGCAAGAATCCCTTAGGCACTGACTCTTGAGTCTTTGGGCATGAAGCCAGGTAAGGTATTACCATCTGTCAGCCTGGGCTGAAAATCCATACACTCTTTTGGTGCTGTCACCTGAATGTTGTTGCTGTTGATAGGTGCCACTGAATCAAGTCCAACTCATAGCACCCTATGTACTACAACAGAATGAAACATTCCCCGATTCTGTGCCAGACACACAATTTTTTGTACATTTAAGCCCATTGGTGCAGTCACTGTGTCAATCCATGTAGCTGAGGGTTTTCCTTTTTTTCCCATTGACCCGCCACTCTCCCAAACATGTCCTCCTCCAGGATGTGTCCCTCTTAACATGTCCAAAATACATAAAACCGAGTAGCACTCTGGTTGCACTTCCTCTAGGATGTATCTGTTGGTTCTTTTGGAAGCCCATGGTATATTCAACATTTGTCACCAGCACCATAATTAAAAAGCATCAATTATTCTGTCTCCCTTCTTCAATGTCCAGCTTTCACAACCATATGATGTGACTGAAAATACCATGGCATGAGTCAGGCGCACCTTTGTCTTTGATGTGACATCCTTACTTTTCAACATTTTAAAAAGGTCTTTTACAACAGCTTTTCCCAATGCAATGCGTCTTTTGATTTCTTGACTGCTGCTTCTGTGGGTGTTAATTATAGAAGTAAAGCAAAATCTTGGACAACCTCAATCTTTTCTCTGTTTACCATGAAGTTGTTTACTGACCCAGTTGTAAGATTTTTTTCTTGATGTTGAGGTGCAATCTATACTGAGGGCTGTGTTCTTTGATCTTCATCAGTAAATGCTTCAAATCTTCTTCAGTCATATGAATAGCCCCCCCAAAATACACATGTTGAAATTTAATCCCCATTGTGGTGGTATTAAGAGTTGGGGCCCGTTGGGAAGTGATTAAGTCTTCAGGGCTCTGGCCTCATGAATAGATTAGTGCCTTAAAAAAGGCCCTGAAGGAACTAACTTTTTATGCCCTCCTGCCATGTGAGGACAGTGTTCCACCCCTCCAGAGGAGATAGCAACAAGATTTCATTTTATAAGCAGAGAATGACCTTCACTAGACACCAGACCTGCCGACAACTTGACCTCCCCAGCCTCAACAATGAGAAATAAATTTCTATTGTTTGCAACTTACAGCAACACTTCTTAGCTGTGAACCACACAGCAGGAATACCTTTCTAAAACCTTCATCTGTCCTTAATCTGAGCTTGTGTCTACTTTTCTGCCAGACCTCATGAATCAAAACCCATGTGTGAAGCAGGAGGCAGCCAATAGGGCTCCAAACTCTAACAGGTATTTTCTACTCGTCTGGTCTTGCCCAGCTAGCCACCTTCAGAGCACTGATCGAAGATCTCAGTCTTACAAAATACTACTAGAAACACTCAGAACACCATGGAGCACAATATGCTCCCAATAAAGGTTTACACTATGGAAAGCCCTGGGGACAGGGTCAGTCTCAACCCCTTCATGTCACTTGTGCCTGCTCTACTCAGGTCAACACTCTATGCACAAAGGGCTCCTAGTCAGTCCTTTATGAGCTGGACTTCAAAGACCCTCTCCAAGAGGAGAGAAAAGCTCTGTCATTTACTTCAATCTCTATGCAAACAAAGCAGATGGTAATACACTTGCCCTATAAGAACATGTAGTAAGTTAGGGTCTTTGGGGATTCAGTCACCCCCTCCCACTCTCCACACTGCCTCTGGAGGTCAAGAGGCAACTATGTAGCTCACTAAACACAAGCAGGGCCTCTGGGTTCAGACCTCAGACTTAGGAGTTATAGCCATTGGAGGAGGAAAAGCCCACAGAGCTCCATATCCCCAACTAGCCCAGAGGTCCCTTCATAGCCCCTGGCCCCTCCCTACTCACAAGGACAGCAGCAAGGAAAAGCCAGCAATATACAGATTCCTCTGGGCACGAAAAAGCTTCATGTGGAAGTGTTCCATGGCCCCAGGATTGTTCTGGAGGTTCACCTTTTCTGTCACATCATCATACTTCCAAATCTCACGTATAGCATCTATGGTGAAGCAGAGAAGAGACAGGCACTTAGCTGCCACTTGAACAAAGGAAACAGGTAGCATGAGATGGGCCAGCGTCACTTCCTTCAAATCTGTCTCCCCAGTTATTACTTCTACACACACACATGCCCCTTGTGGGAGGCTTTATCTAAAGTCTTCTTGCCCTCAGACCCGCTCCTCCAGATTTACACACAGTAATCCCTGTTCCATTCTACACAGACCATGAGCCTGTTCTGTACTTCAAGATACTAACCAAGGCTGAAGTACCACTGGGTTAGGGTTAGGGCAGCTTCTCTTTCCCATAGTGCCCCCCTCAGCTCGTTGTGTTTCTCTCCAATCCAGCCACCAGCCACTCCACTGGTAAGCCAGAGATTCTGTTTGTAAAACATTCACAAGGCCTGCTCAGGATGCATGAGCTGCCTACAAGTGAAAAGTTTTTGCTCTTAAGCTCTAAAATGAGCGTTATCATTTATGTATTATTTTATTAGAAAAGGGAGTCATGTTCCTCAAAAGTTCACATATTATTAAAATGTAGAAAAGGAAAATCAGTAACATAATCACCTCCAGCAGGGTATATGATAAATATGTTAACATCTAAACTGAAGTCATTAGCAGTCACAACATCCCATGCTATCTGCTTTATGGCACACATTTATCTCTGAAATCTTAAATACATGTTTCTTGTCTGTCTAGACTAGACTATAAACTCCATGAGAGTAGAAGCTTTTCCATGCCATCCCCCATGGGCTAGCACAGCTAGCACAGGGGCAAGGTCACAGAGTAGGTGCTCAAATAAATATTAAGTGAATGGTCTTTGCCCAATCAAGAACCACTGCCAAATATACAGGGCTCCAATTTAATAATATATGTCCAAAGAAACATTGGTCTGTAACACAGAAATGCAAGCACAGCACATCTACTGCTTATCCGCACATACTAAGAAAGCTTTTTCTTTTTCTTTTTTTCTTTTTTCGGTACTTAGGGGTTGAACCCAGGGCCTCTCACATACCAATCAAGAGGACCTTGACTAGAAAGAGCTGCCACTTGTGGCCATGCCTAAGTACTTTAAGAACAGTAAAGTATGTGGGCAGCTGACACCTACCCTATATGCCTAGGAACTGGGAGTTCACATTTGGCCTGTTCAGAGGCAGTCTTGCCTGAACAAATCGCCTAAGTTAGCTTCTCTTAGCATCAACTCTACAACGACCAGAGAAGACACCAGGAAGGAGAAATGCCCAATGCTGCAGCTAGTGGGTGGCGCTCTGCACACTCCCCTGACCTACACCCCTCACTCTGCAGTGTTTCTGCTGGGCACTCAAGGAAACAAGTGTTCCACACCTAAGTGGGCATCACAGCTCTGAGATAGGACTGCTGTGTACGAAAGACCCAAGCAAATTCTATGGAGTCCAAGCAGGGGAACCTACTGATCACACTCTACAGCAAAACAACCAACACACAACAGTCAGACAAGACCTTCATTGATTCCTCTAGTCTCTAAATGGTCTCACCACCACCTCATTGCAAAATGTTCCCCTTCCACATCAATGCCACCTGGTCTGGCCATAGCCCTGAGCTTGCCCTCTGACCCATTTATCTGTCAAAGTCTTATAGATATGCACCTTAATGCTACACAGCTAGAAAGACCTGGAAAGACTTCAAGTCTACCCCAGATGGAGAGAGGTTAGGAATCTGTTCCTAAGAGATGCTGTCAAATACCAGGGCTTCTATCACAGAACAAGACAGGCCCCTCCTTCCCAAGCTGGTTGTCTATGTGTCTGCTCTGTCCCACAGTAGAAGCCTTGTTTTACCAAGGGTGGTGACATACACCTATAACACCAGCACTTGGGAAGCTAAGGCAGGAGGATCATGAATTCAAGGCCAGCCTAGGCTACAAAGTGAGACCCTATCAGGAAGGAAGGAAGGAAAGAAGGAAGGAAGGAAGGAAGGAGGGAGAGAGAAAGGAAAGGAAGAAAAAGGAAAAGAAGGGAAGGAAGGAAGGAAGGAAAGGAAGGAAGGAAGGGAGGGAGGGAGGAAGGGAAAGGAAGGAAAAGAAAGAAAAGAAAGAAATCTCATTTGCTTCTTTTTAAAATGAATTTTTTTTTTTTAAAAATGAAAGCCCTATTCCAGGCTTTAGAGGAAGAGACCACCTTGCTATCTATGTCACTATTTAGACAAAAGACATGAGCCAGTTAGCTTCTCTTAAGCATCAGTTCTGCAATGATCGGAGGAGATAACTCAGAAACGTGAGGTGGTCATAAGCACCCAGTAAGACCACTTAGTGTAAGACTACTCCCACTGCTAGAGGAACCTCTCAAAAAAGTGAAGACCCTGCTAATAGTCAGCTGCATCCTCTTCGTGAATGAATGGAGACTCTTCCCAAAGGAAATACACAGAATACTTAAACTGTGTGTCTCTGAAAAGCCAAAGTTGTTCTCTATGCATCCAAAGTGGCACAGGGCTCTGGAATGGAGGCCATGGCAGAGTCTAGGTTAGGCAGCTATCCTCATCCCAGCTCACTCACCAATGACCAGCAGAACAAGGATGACAATGAGAACCACAAAGAAGGTGTTGCCATAGGTCACTGCCAACTCCACTAGGCGGGACTTGAAAATCTTCTGCCATCTGTGAAGGAGATAATAAAAAGCAGAAAGGGTGAATAAAAAGCATACACACCTGGGATCCAGGCACTGAGCAGAATGGAAAGCCAGCTAGGCATTCTTTTCCAGTGGGAAAAGGTTCTATACAAAGTCAGCCTCAGCTGCTTATTTCTCCAACTTATGATGTCCACTCAAGAGTGTTTAATAAAAAGCTTGTCTATGTACAAAAACATCTAGAAAACCATTCTTAAAACCCCAACAGTCTCTAGGGTGAGAAACTGTTCATCTTACTCCCTTTTAGTATTGAAGGTGTTTGCCATGTACACACAGTATTTCTTTTTCTCATAATTCTCATTTTATTATTCTTCATAAGTCATAAGATTGCTTTTGGGGTCATATGAAAAATCCTTGCCCAAACCAATTAAATATTTTTTAATCGGAAATTTTTAATGTACAACAATGTGTTTCATTCTGACATGTATTTCATTGTGACATTTCCATGTTTCATTGTACATTGCTCACATAACTTCCACCTTACCCTCTCATGCCGTCCTCCCCCCTCTCCCACACCACCAGTGGCCTCCTTTCTACTTGTATGTCTTTTTTTTTTTTTCAGTACTGGAGGTTGAACCCAGGGCCTCGTGCTTGCATGCCTTGCAAGTGCTGGACCACTGAGCTGCACCCCCAGCCCATTTTTTTTTTTTTTTACTTTTTGAGACAGGGTCTCGCTAAGTTACGCAGACTGCCTCTGGTCTCGAATTTGCGATCCTCCTGCCTCCGCCTCCCAACCCACTGGGATTACAGGTGTGCACCACGGTGCCTGGCTTTTACTTGTATGTCTTTTTGACACAGTATTTCTTAAAATGTCCTTTCTACACAACGAATCTTATCATAAAATGGAACCTAGATTTCCCATCATTTCCATCCACAAATATTCAGGATGTGCCTCTAAAGCAGAACCACCTTCAGAAGTATGTATGTATTGTTAAGATCGGCAAGGCTTCTTCATATTGGAGGCAGAGTTCAGAAGCCCACTTATTGCATTTTAACAGCTGGTTTGTTAGAATTAGACCCCGACATGGTTCTGACTTGGCATTTAGTTTATAAGTGTCTAAGTCTATCTTATTCTTAGTTCCCCCTTCCTTCTCCCTCTTTTGTTTTCTTTTACAACTTGTGCAGAAATCAGGGTCTCTGTCCTATAAACTTTCCCAGATTACAGCTCCATGGGGTCCTGTCTGTGCATTTCCTCTGAACTGTATACAGATTTATTTTTTGGAGCGGGTCACCATGGCACATTCCTGTGATCCCAGCAACTAGGAGGCAGAAGTGGGAGGATTGAGAATTCTAGGCCAGAGGCACCCTGTGCAATTTAGCAAGACCCTGACTCAAGAAAAAAACTTAAAAATGGGCTGGGGGTGCAGCCCACTAGTAGAGCATCTGCAGAGCATTTTGGAAACCCTGGGTTCAAACCTCAAAAAAAAAAAAAAAAAAAGAATTTGGTTTCTGGCCAAGAATAGTCTTTAGACAGTGTTAGATGTGTGACAACGTAGCCCTGTAACATTCTAATTTAAATAGGGATAATGTGTTCATGTATCACACATAATTAAGAATTTCAAATTAACTTTTAACAAATTCTCTGTTCGTTAAAAGAAAATATGGCTTCATCCCTCATAGGCTGAGTAATGCTCATGAGGCTACTACCCAATGCCAAAGGACAGGACAGAAGTCAGCAAATCAGCAACAATGTGACCCTGTGGTGCAAGTGTTTCAGACACCACACAGCCATCCCCCCACACCCCTGGGGCCCAAGGGTAGGCCAGAGGGCATCATTCCCAGAACTTCAGATAGATCTTCCTTTGGGAGCATTCTGAAGACCAGAAGGCAGGGTGCACAGGGAAAGCTCAGCAAGAAGTGACAAAGCAAAATGATGTGGAGGCAATAAAAAACATACCCCTGCCACCCCCACCGCAGACAGGTTCTACCTGTTTCCATTTGGCCCCAATTTCAGGGTCCACCAACTCTGCACACACAAACTACAAGACTCTGTGAGAGGCACCCTCCTATTTGCTTGCCTGCTTGCTCCACAGGCCATACCTTTTGGGAGAAATGAAGGGAACGCAGAGAAGCAACACAGCAAAGACCTCTGCATAGAGGAAGGTGGCAACTGCAGTCCACTGCAGACTCATCTTGTGGCAAGCACGTTTCCAACAGGGAGATGTGAGCCTGTTTCCTGGCAGGGCACAGAAAAGGAGGAGCTATGAGAACTGGGAGGCCACTGACATCCAGTGCAGGTGCCCTGAGAGACTGAGGCTGCCGTTCTTCACCCTGGACCCCAGCACCTTGTCTGCTTCAGGGACTCTGGAGTACTGGCTGCAGGGAGGCTCAACCCAAGCAGGATACCTGGCCAATAATGTCGAACGGCAAGCAGTCAAATTTCCGTTTACTGGGATAGTTACTTGCTGGCCTCCAGCACGTGTTAACACTTCCAAAGGTATCTTAGTGGTCGATTCCCGTCCCCGGGGGCCCGCCTCTTCAGACTTGTTTAACTGAGAAAGGGTTTTTCATAGAGAACAAGACATGAACAGGAACAAGTGCCCAGCACCCTGTAGGTTCCCTTTCCAGGCCAGCAGCGCTCGGGCTGGGGCAGGCCCTGGCCCGCAGGGCCTCGGGGACCGCGCCTTCTCCGAGAGCCCCCGACCCGCGGCAAGCAGGAGGCGCGTGCTCCCCGCCACTCCGGTGGGCCGAGGGCAACACAGCGCGCTCCCTCAGGGCTGCTCGGTGCAGCTAGGGGCCTTCTGAGGGCCCCGGGGGGCCGCCACGCACCCTCGGAAAGGCCCGCACGAACGAGCAAACTCACGTCTCCGCCAAGCGCCTCGGGCCTCGGCCAGAGAAAGTTCTAGAACCAGCAAGGCTCCTCGGAAGCCGGATGGGCGCTCCCGACAGCCCTGGGGGGCGACGTCACTCAGTTCGAGCGGCCCGCGCGACACCGGAGCCCCCTTCCCCCAGGCCCACCTCGGCAGCGCCTCTGGGTGGGGCTTCGCCGCCGCCCCCACACCCTCACGTCCCTAGAGCCCAGTCTCCCGAAGCCCGGCCCCAAGAGCCCCCAGCACCCCTAGTCTCTCCGCGCCAAAGGGCGGAGGGCGCCGCAGCGGCCAGGGAGCCGAGTCTGGCACAGACTCCGCTCACCGAGTTTCTCTCAGTCACCGCGCACACCTCGCCGCAGCCACCAAACTCTCTCACCACAGCTCCCGCCCCGCCCCTCAGCCCGCAGCCGGAAGCCGGAAGCGCCCGTCAGACCCCGCCCACACGCCCCCGCGAGGCTACGAAGGCTCCGCCCAAAGCCTCTTCCCGCCCCGCCCCCAAGCCCAGGTTTGGCTCAGAGGGCTGGAGAGGAAGCAGTGCCTCAAGGCTCATGGCAGCGCCTCAGGCGCTCCGGACGCGCAGGGGCGGGGCGGGGCGGAGCCTTGGCGGAAGGCAAGAGCCGCTTCTCTAGCCTGCGCGGTCATCCCTCGTCTCTGTGGTCGGAGGGGGCGGGGCACGACCGTGGGACGAGAACGGGGTGGGGCGCCCTTTGTCCGGACTCCGCCTCCCGCCCCTCCTCGACCTCCTTCCCTTCCCTCTACTCGCCCCTGGGTACAGTGGGTGGGTGAGTGGGGATTCCGGGCCAGTGGCCGAGTCACTGTCGGTTCAGCCCGGCTGCAGAGCGGACAGAAGCGCCCGGTGCCCCGGGGAGGGGCGTCACCAGGGGAGGAGTAGGAGCAGGAGGAGGAGGAGGTGGAGGGGAGGAGACGCCCTCTCAGCCCGAGACCTCTCGAGGTTCTGACCTCAGGGGCTAAGGGAGTGACTGGAAGGAGAGGCCAAATTCCTCCATCTGGGCTGCCTGAAGAGGCCACGACCCTGGAGGTCCCTGAGCCCACCGCACCAGGGGCCTCAGCACCACCCCGGGGGGCTAAAGCGACAGTCTCAGGGACCACTGCAAGGCTTCCAGTTGCCTAACGAGTCCGGGGTAGAAGCAACAGCCCTTCCAGCACCTGCCTCAACTGCTGCCTCCGGGACCATTCCCGGCCCCCAGCCTGTCTGCCAGTCCAGGTGACATGCCGGTGCTCTCCACTCCACGGCCCTCGCGGGTGACCACGCTGAAGCGCACAGCCATGGTCCTGGCCCTCGCAGCCTATGGAGTCCACAAACTCTACCCTCTGGTGCGGCAGTGCATGACTCCAGCCAGGGACCCTCAGGGGCCAGCGGGGGAGCCCACACAGGAGGCCTCGGGGGCCCCAGGGGCCAAGGCTGGCATGAACCGGGTATTCCTGCAGCGGCTCCTGGCGCTCCTGCGACTGCTGTTCCCCCAAGTCCTGTGCCGGGAGACAGGGCTGCTGGCCCTGCACTCCACCGCCCTGGTGAGCCGGACTTTCCTGTCAGTATATGTGGCCCGCCTGGATGGCCGGCTGGCCCGCTGCATTGTGCGCAAGGACCCACGGGCCTTCAGCTGGCAGCTGCTACAGTGGCTCCTCATTGCCCTTCCTGCCACCTTCATCAACAGTGCCATCCGCTACCTGGAGGGCCAGCTGGCCCTGGCTTTCCGCAGCCGCCTAGTGGCCCATGCCTACAGCCTCTACTTTTCCCAGCAGACCTACTACAGAGTGAGCAACATGGACGGGCGGCTTCGCAATCCTGACCAGTCTCTCACGGAGGACGTGGTGGCCTTTGCTGCGTCTGTGGCCCACCTCTACTCCAACCTGACCAAGCCACTCCTGGACGTGGCTGTGACCTCGTACACACTGCTTCGAGCAGCCCGATCCCGTGGAGCTGGCACAGCCTGGCCCTCGGCCATCGCTGGCCTCGTGGTATTCCTCACAGCCAACGTGCTTCGAGCCTTCTCGCCCAAGTTTGGGGAGCTGGTGGCAGAGGAGGCACGGCGGAAGGGGGAGCTGCGCTACATGCACTCTCGCGTGGTGGCCAACTCGGAGGAAATCGCCTTCTATGGGGGCCATGAGGTGGGGCAGGTCAGGGTGTGGGGGGCCCGGGGGTGAACTGGGCATGCAGGAGAGTGGGGGCTGGGAGGGCCTGGGGCAGCCGGGCAGGAGCTGATGCTAACTGCATGGGTAGGCCGCGTGAGAGGTCCTCAGGACAGGCAAGGCCTCTGTTGGCGGTGGTCTTGGCTGCAGAAACAGAGCAGTAGGGCTGCTGGTGGGGACTGTCCTGTGAGGGCTACCTGCACCTTCCTGGCTACCTCTGCTTCCTAGCTTCCTTGGTGAGGGGGTCCTGGACTTGGATACTAGCGCTGCAGCTCACTCCGCTCCTGCAGGCAGCCAGGAGGAGACTCCTGCCATCTGGGAGTAGGGCCGGCGGGACACAGCCTGCGCCTCTGGGCCCTTTGAAGGCTGACATCCGGCAGAGCTGGCTGGCTGGGCAGGCAGGCATTATTGGCATGACTCAGCCCAAGCAGAGGTTAACGAGCGCCCAGCACAGGGGCTACAGCAGTGGCAGCGCTCAGGGTCAAGGCCACCAGAGCCCTGGGCCTGCCCCCCTATTGACCAGCTCAGCTACTAACTGTCTTAGCCACCTCCCTGAGGCCCAGGGCCGGGGATGACTGGCCCCGGTCGCCACCACAGCGGGACATACTTCCTGCCCACCCGGCAGTCGCCCTGCCCCCAGTGTGGCCGCCCTTCCGCCTGGGTCCCACCAGGTCGGAAGCACAAGGCCCAAGCCTTTGGCCCCCGGCTCCCAGGGTGGGCCCTGCCGCCACAGGCCAGCTCTGGGAAAGGTTATTCCAGGCCAAAGCTCCCTTTATCTCAATGGGGCCCCTCCCCTTTCTTATGCCTGGGGTTGCAGCTGCCTCAGGCCCTGCTCTCTGCAACTCTGGTTTCAGTTCCCCAATGCTTGGAGGGGGAGGGTTACAATGGCATCCATCTCCTGAAGGTCTGTGTATTTCCCGGGTCAGGTGACCTCTCACCCCGGGAACTTGTCTCACCGACTGCACATCTTGTAGAGGAGCAGGATTGTCCCTGATTTTTAAAAAGGGCTTGTCCCTGCACTCCTCAGAGAGGGGCCGTCTGGGCGGTGCCAGGCTTCAGATTAGGAGAAAAGGTGCCTGGTCTTCACCGGTAACCCTTCTCTCATTCTCTTCTGTCACATGCCAGGCTGCAGGGCCGTGGCAGGCAGGCATCCATGGCCTTGGGTGAGGCGCTTGGCACATTACCTGCAGCTACATCATCAGTCTTGGCTGGCACTCCTGCCAGCTCCCAGCACGAGCCTGGATTACCAGGGTGCTCAGAGGAGGTGTGCTCACTTCAGGCCCGAGAGATGGGGCCCGAGCTGAGCTATATGAGCAGACGCAGGTGCTGGAGGCAGAAGAGAGAGCACTGGTGTTTGGAAGGACTCCCTCTGAGCTAGCTTCAGGAAATAGCACATTCACCGAGAGAGTTCACTTGCCAGGACAGAGGGCCCCTGTGTGCATCCTTGGCCTGTCTTGTATAAGCCTCAATCGGCAAGCTGTTTGGTGTGATGGGCCCCTTATGGGTGGGTTGATTGCCCTTGCTGTGCAGTCATGTGGCTGGCCCACTCCAACCCCACTGGCTGATCAACAGGTTAGGGCAAAAGCAGCTGCCTGGCTGGAGGGCAAACAGTGGAATATTCAGCTCTTGTTGGGATTCCAAATGAGGCTGTTTGTTTAAATACATGCACATGCATGTGTGCGCACACAACCTCTTGCTTGAGAACAACATAAACCTTTCTCAATAAGTCAAAGCATCCTTTATAAGAAGCTGGCTCTCCTAACAGCCCTGCCAGTGTGGTCCACATTTCTGCACTGCTTGGTACCTCCAGGCAAGACGAGCTTGGGCATGTTCTTTTGTCTCTCAGGGCTTTGGCGTCCCACAGTGGACATGAGAATACACACACAGTGAGACATGGCCAAGAGTGCCGGGCCGGGCAGCTGTCATCATTAAGGTGTGGGGAGGCAGGGCCAAGGCATGTGCACCTGGACTGATGCAGGAAATCCAAGACCCCATGTACCGTTCGCCTTGCCATGAGCATTTCCCAACACCTCTGGCCTCATCTGCGTGTCTGACTGCTGCTGCCACCCCTTTCCCTGCAGAGGCACCTGTCCCCTTCCTGATGCAGCCAGTGCAGGAAGAGGATGGGGAGAGCAGGGGAGACCTACCCATGGCTGAGGGCCAGTCTGGGTCACAAGCCGGCTTGGGAGCGTACCCTGCTGGTTGTGATGGGAAAATGCGGTGCAAGGTTCTCAGAGAGGAACACTGAGAAAGTGCAGGAGATGAGGTCTAACTAGGCAGAGACTGTTGACTGAGCTTTTCAAAGCCAGGAGCATTGTCCTTGCTCTCCTGTGCTCCCTTTTGCTTAGTTCAGGGTAGAAAAATTACAGCTGATGATTTCCAGGGTGAGGAAGTGCCTGGGCAGCAGGGGCAGGAGGAGGGTGCTGGGAGGGAGTCCAAAGAAGTGGGCTTAGCAGAGGATGGAAAGGTGACTGCTCTGGACCTGAATCCAGAAACTTCCCAGGGTACCGTGAGAGGAGCGGCAAGTATCCCAACTAGAAAGGTAGTGGGAAGAAGGGACAGGAGCTGCTTGGTGACATCAGGCAGTCCCTTACCACCACCACCATCACCACCCCTATATGAGACTCAGCCCCACCCCAATTTGTAACCCCCCAGATCTTGGCCTCTTGATGGCTATCAAGTGGCATAGCCCATGTGAGCAGCACTTGGAGACTCTCACCATCTCCCACACGGGCATCCACACAAGGCCTCTGAATGTCTGTTGTTCCGGCAGGTGGAGCTGGCACTGTTACAGCACTCTTACCGGAACCTGGCTTCTCAGATCAACCTCATCCTACTGGAGCGCCTGTGGTACGTCATGCTGGAACAGTTCCTCATGAAGTATGTGTGGAGTGCCTCGGGCCTGCTCATGGTGGCCGTGCCCATCATCACTGCCACCGGCTACCCAGAGTCAGGTGAGGGCCAGGGCCCTGTCCTCTTGTACTGTTGGGTGCTAGGCTTGCAAGGGCCCAGAGCCCAGCCAGCCCACCTGTCCCTTCTGCTACAGACACTGAGGCTCTGTTGGCATCACTGAGCTTACCAGAGGTCAGGCTCTCCTCGCAGCTCCTTGTGGTCCTTCTGCCTGCAAGCATCTCGAGCTCCTTGGTCCCGCACAGCTGCACCTGGGACAACAATTCAGGAACACTGCCTACTACTTCACCACTCACGTGCACCCTTGCCCATCTGTCCCTGTCCTCATCCCAACTGCAAGTTGGAGATGAGATGGGGGGAGTACTTTGGCTGAGGCCCTTCATCACCCTTGGGGTCCTGGCCTTGGCGTCCCCACCCCTAAAACACTGCAGAGGGTAGAGGACTCTAGCCAAAGGTCTTTGGGGGCAGTGGTCAGCTTGTCCGACCTGTTGTGTTAGTAATGGTCACGTCATCTTTACTCCTGTTAATTCCTCTACTGGTTTGCAGTTGATTCGTTCTATATTCAGGCTTTCAGTGGTTACCCTTGAGGAGGTTAACATGCATTCTTAAAAGTGGTCTTAGCTTAAACAGTAGCTTCCCTTCTCCTGGACCTTAGAACACTTTACCCTGGAGAAATACCTGCCATCATACCTATCACTGCACCCCAGCATGAAATTTGTTTTCACATGTTTTTTTGTTTGTTTGTTTTTTGTTTTTTGTTTTTGATGTATTAGGGGATTGAATCCAGGGTTTCGTGCATGCTAGGCAAGTGCTCTACCACTGAGCCACACCCCCAACCCCTCTTTTATTTTTATATTCTTTATTTTTATTTTTTTGCAGTACTAGGAATGTTGAACTTGCCTATGATAGGCAAGTTCTACCACTAAACTGCATCCCCCAGCCTCTTTTATATTTTATTTAGAGAAAGGGTCTTACTAAATTGTATAGGCTGCCTCGGGCCTCAAACTCCCAATTCTCTACCTCAGCCTCTGAGTCTCTGGGATTATAGGCATGTGCCATGACGCCCAGACCTCTGATTTTTTTTTTTTTTTTTTTTTTTTTTTTTTTAGACAGGATCTTGCTAAATTGCTCAGGCTGCCTCTGGCCTTGAACTTGTGATCCTTCTGCTTCCGTCTCCTGAGTCACTGGGATTACAGGCATGCAGCATGGTACTTGTCCTTCCCTGGTTATTATTCTTGGCTATTGTTTTATCTTATTGTTAGATGCCTAACAATAACAACATTGTTTTATCTGATGGGTGCATGTGTGAACTCACGCACACGTATACTGATCTCTCTGCTTAGCATTCCATTCTTACACCTCAGTTCTTCTTTCCTTCTTTCTGTGTTTTACTTCTTTCTTCCAGATAGACATCTTTTTAAAAGTTCTTTCTTTTTTTTTTTTTTTTTTTTTGGAGATAAGGTCTTTCGACATAGCCTTGACTGACCAGGAACTCACCATCCTCCTGCCTTAGCCTCCCAAGTGCTGGGATTATAGGCCACTATGCTCAGCTAAAAGAGGTGCTTTTAGTGAAGATTTCATTGTGGGACAACCTCAGTTATTTTGTTTTCTGAAAAGAAAAAATATTTTTGGCAGTACTGGGAGGTTGAACCCAGGGCCTCACACATGCTAGGCAAGTGCTCTACCACTGAGCTGCACCCCCAGCCCCTTTTTCATTTTTTTAATTTTCAGACAGGGTCTCACTAAGTTGAACAGGTGGCCTCTGACCTCGAACTCATGATCCTCCTGCCTCAGCCTCTCAAGTTGCTGAGATTACAGGTGTGCACCATAACACCCAGCTGAAAATGTTCTAATTTCACTCTTATTCCTGAGCTAAAGTTAGGTTGAGTATAGGAATCTAGGGGAACAGTTAATTTCTCCCAGCCCTTTGACAATATTCCATTGTTTTCTCAATTCTTCAGTGGCTGCTGAAAAATTTCTTATCCGTTTAATTATTAGAACCTGCATTTTCTCGCTGGGTACCTTTATAAATTTTCTATTTGGCATTCTTCAATTTCACTATGATATGCTTAGATGTGAGTTTCTGTTTGTCCTGCTTCAGACTTGTGTGTCCTTCAAACATTCAGATTTTTCACTCTTCTTCCTGTTCACTAATTATCCAGTTCATCAGTTTTCTGTTGTCTAACTTGAAATTCTTTACATTTCAGTGAAAATTTGTGAGTTGTATTGGATTGTACTTCAAATAGAAATTTGAAAATAGAACTTTCCTTTTTCAAATACAAATTTCAAAGTATTGTGGTTTTTATTTGTATATTTATTTTTTGTTTTTGTTTTTTGAACCAAGGACTTACTTTGTAGCCCAAGTTAGCCTTGAACTCAGAGTTCTCCTGCCTCAGCCTCTAGAGTGTTGGGATTACAGGCTTGTGCCACCTCTACCCCATCCTGCCTCAAGCTCTTTTTATAAGTGTCTCATTTGTTCATTTTGACTGTTTTTATGCTATTTATCATGTTAATTATACTTATTCTACAGTCTCTATATATAACAATTTGGTTATCCGAAGTTCTTGGAGGTCTACTCTACCTTCACCTTCTGTCTGGTGGTCCTCACTCATGGTGGATCATTTTCGTGTGGGAATCACTGGGTCCTCCATGAGGGTATAATTACCTGCTGCATATCTGCTTTTGTTTTGGCCAAGCACTCTAGCGGTAATTAACCAGTTGGAGGCTCTGTTCATGTTAACCTCTCGGCTTGGGCAGGGGAAGGGTGGTTCCTGAGCTTGGAGGTGGTATTCATTGGAACCCCAGACACATAATTACAAATTCTTACACAAAACCTTTCGTTCAGTGTGCCTAGAGCTCAGGCAAAGCCACTGAGGCTTCCTCTCTTCTCCCTGTCTCTGGAAATTTCAAAGAATCATCTGGCTCCTTGCTCCTCTTTTTGCTCCTGGGAATTTCTCCTGCTTTCCTTTGAGCACAACTGTGCTTGAAGATCTTGGAAGCCAAGCAGGGTCTGGCCTGGTTAGTGCTGGTTAGTGCTTGCATGGGAGTGCTAAGAGGATTTTCAGTTCTTTGTATGAATATGTAGCCTGACTTATTTCCAAAACAGAAGTCTCTCTAGTTCTCTCTCTGTTTGGGTTTCCACTTGAGGCCTTCTGCCCTTAAGCTGTCTGTGTCCGTTTCTGAGTAATGCCCCCCACCACCAGGAGGAAAGTGTACCCATAAAAGGTGGTCTTGATTCAGGCACAGTGCCTGATCCAGTTAGCACACCTGGCCCAGAGCTCCTCATGGGTGGCCTAACATCTAAGGAGTCTACCCATGAGGAAGTGCCTGTAGCCAGTTGGTACATGGCTGGCACTAAGCAAATCACAACACATCTGGTCCCTAAGCCTGCTCCTCCTCCAAAGGCCTAGAGCTTTCTAAGCCTTTCTGTACCAAACTTGTGGGTGATTCTGAGCTGCATGAGCTCCTGTCCCTGGCCCCCAGCTCTGATATCCAGGCACCTTTAGAAGATGCACAAAGGAAGCTCCTGTAGTCTTTGCTCAGCCCACTTCTGTCTTAGTGCTAAGCCTCCTTGCTATTCCCCTAAATACCAGGCCTGCTCTGCTTCAGGGCCTTTGCTCCTCTTGCGTGCCCTGCCAGGAATGCTCTTTCCTCTGCTCCCTCCCTCTCTCAGGGCTGTACTTCCAGGCACTCCAAGGTGAGGCCTGCCTTGACTGCCATACCTTTCTCTGTCTTTCTCTGCCTTACTACTCTCCCAAGTACAAAAGACTCTGCATGTGTCACTCTTTGTCCAGTGTCTCTCTCTGCCCACCTTGCACACAGAGCTGAATGAGGGTGGGGATTTTTCTCTTTCACTCCTGCTGTGTCCCTAGTTTGTTGATGTTGTTAGGTGCTGTCAAGTCAGTATCCGACTCATAGTGACCCTACATACAACAGGGGAAACATTATTGTCAGTGCTTCTCTGCTGTTCATAGGGTTTTCAATGGCGGATTGATTTTTGGGAGTGGGTTGCCAGGTCCTTCTCCCAAGCCTACAGCACCTGGTGTTCCCAGGCAGTCTCCCATCCAAGTACTAACCAGGCCTGACCCTGCTTAGCTTCCGAGATCTGACGGGATCAGATGCCACAGGGCTATGGCTGCAAGCTTTGTGTCCCTAGTAGTCAGTGGCAAGTGAGAGCTCCAGGTGCTTCAAGGTTAGCCTGGAAGGAGGCAGCCCCTTAACCTCTGAGGGAGAGTTAGATAAGCTTTGCTTTGCTGGCCTGCTCTAGCCAGAGGACCCAGGAGATGGGGGACCTGGGGCTCCCACTTCAGCCCAGAAGCCTGGTTGTGCTCTGCTGCCACTGCTACTGCTGTTGTTGCTGCCAGCAGGCCTCAGCTTCTCGAGGCCCCCAGAGCACCTCCAGGGGCAGTGCGTTGTGCCTCCAGCACTGTGCCAGCTGTGGTCAGGATGCTCTGGCTGCAAAGACCTGCAGAACCCTTCCCTCTCTCACACTGAATGTCCAGCTGTTGGGATACTGAGGAGGAGGGCTTGGGTCCCCGATGTCTGGTGAAGCTGCATCCTGAAGGACACCTTGGGAAGAAAGTACCAGGACCTTATATTTTGAGGATTGGCTCACCCCTGCCCACCTGGTTCATTTCCCTGGTTTCCTAGGCTGAGCCCCAGAAGGCAACATAAGGTACTCTGTCCATCCATCCTGTCCCCTTTCCACCTGGCACTGCTCTCCCCTCACTCTCTGTCCCTTTCTAGCCCCCCCCCCCCCC